>BDGG01000012.1:135034-161450 GCA_001949185.1 Ramazzottius varieornatus | reverse complement strand
CAACAATACTTCGGCAGTGGTAATAATGCGTAAAGACTAAAGACCAAAGCTCCCATATCCGGTAGCGTGCTTTTCGAAAATAATATGAAAGCAATATCAGGTTTCTGTGACCCTTGTAAAGTACGTTAGTCTAAGACTCTAAGCCCGCTCCCTTTGCAGAAGCGCCAGAAGTACCCGTCGACAACAGGACTTTATACGATCGCTTGCAGGCAAAGAAGGCACTGGAGCAGGAAGAGAAGGACGAAGCGAAGAAAATGAGTAAGTGAGCCACTTCGATCCGCTGAATCGTACCTCACCGTGATAAACTGCCATGCATAAGCTTTTGTTTTGCAGAAAACTTCGTGCGCGGCCTTGAACACGACGAAGTGGAGTTCCTTGATCAGGTGGGACAAACTTTAAGTTCATGGGACGTTTAGAACTTTAATTACAATGATATGTCTGTATGCTAGTTAGACGACATCTACACGAAGATGGAGCGCGATAAAATAGCGGAAGAAAAGGCAGCTTTGCGGGAATTTAAGGTATCATATAAAGTCAAAAGCCGAATGGGAACCTGTACGTTCAAAGTTGAATTGTTCGCAAGTTTCTTTCCTTCCCGATAGGAGAAAGCAGCGATCCTTCAGTCCAGTTCGATACCCTCTGGCTCTTCCGTAGCGAGTTCATCAGTAGCCGGCAAAAGAAAGGATCCTCCGAGCACTTCCGTGACAGCGGACCTTCCTAAGAAGAAGTCGCAGAAGGAACTTTTAGCTTCGGCAGTTCGCCTCAAGAGGTACTCGTACAGTAACGATTATGTTGGAAGCAGCTACAGTAGTTTTCATTTATGGGTGCGTGTTGTTGCTGACCCATGGATGCTATTGTCAGACCGAGTTCGACCGATGAGGAAACCACTAGCCCCGAGGTTCTCGCCAAAGACGGCAGCGGTCCGACTCAAGCAGAGCCCGACAGCAAACAGCCGGGCCCCCGGATAACCCCGACTGCGATGTCGGGATATGGCAGCAGTTCAGATTCGGAATAAGATCAAGCAGTTGCAGTTCACCGTAATCTTTCTGTGATATGATAGAAAACTGTCCGAGAATGTGTTACAGTACTCGACATCCATCGACCTTCGTGTGAAGCGTCGAATCCGAAAAGGCTCCTATTACTTGTCCGAACGAAACTCATCAGTTGGAAGTTTATGTTCTTCAACGGCAAAGTACACAGCAAACTTCAAGCTTGGCTATAATATTAAAGAATAAATTTCCGTCTTTTCACAGCCAATTCCGCTTTGAAAACATGCGATTAAACTAGACTAATCACAGTGATAAGACATACTTGCTGATTTATACACAGTTGGTAGATGTCGTTTGGATTAATGATGATGCGGTTTGACTTTCTTGTGGGGATCTAATCCGACTTTCTCACCAGGAAGTTTCTCATCCCAGTTCCCATGCCACTCAGGTTCATGATCGTCGAACTTCTGGCCCTTGTTGTAATGATCCTCCCAGTACTTGACCCATTCATCCTTCCTCTTTTCTCTTTGAGCAAAGTATTTGGGATAGGAAGCCTTCTCGAGTGGATGCCAGCTGTCCACCAGCTAAAACGTTAGAATACAATCATAATCCAAATGAAGCTTTCAGATTTAAGGGCGGAAATGGAATTTTTTGGGAAATAATCGTACCCAGTCTGGTTTGTAGGGCACTCGGCCGTAAGCCGAACCACCGGGAGAATATTGGTCTGGAATAAAGCAGCAAGTTTCGCGCTTTAAAGGAACATCTCAGCTTCAGAAAAAAGCGTAAGAAGATGGAATTTTCTGACATTGAAACGGTATGGGATGCTGGTTCATGAAGAGCTCTTCCTCTCCGTCTCTCAGCAGCTTCACAGCAATTCGCATATCTTTGATGTCCTTGTTCTGGTCGAAGCGATGTCGCATCATGACCGCTTGATACCGCACATCCGCCCTGCAAGCACAAACCGTTTTAGCTCTGCAACACTCGGAATCACGAAGGAAATTCGTATGTCTGCAGCAAAACAACGAGAATATCACGTTGACTTTGCTGCTCCCAGTAAGCAGCTATATTGCGGCTGGACATTGACTTACCGTATAACCCAATAAGCTTCCATGGTACGGACGGCTTTCTTGTACAGTGCGCAGACTTGCTCGCGATGGGAGATGGCACGGGTGGTTAGGTAGTTGGTGGTCATGCTGAGGAATCAGATGGTAGCTCCGATCGCAAACACTCAACCTGCAAAATACGAAGAGCGAACCCTGCTACGCACGCAACCTGTCACGGCTGTTGCTCAAATGCACCACTTAACCAATAATATCTGGAGTCGAGCGAGTAACGGCGCAGGAAGGATGGTTTTTGGGGGAAGACAAAAATTATGGAAAATTTAAAACTCAAAAAATGAACAGCTCAGGAAACGCCAGATCAAAATTTCAGTTCCAGTCAATCAACAGACTGGGCAATCAAAGCATCATGCGCTTTCTCTTACTCAGCTGACTGTTCTGAACGTTCTTATTGTTCCGTATTCTTGAGATTTGAAACTGAAATCGGAACGGCCGAACGGCTGAAAAATTTTCCAGTCGTCCCGGCCCAAGTGAGCCAAATCGGCATTTCCAGTTTTCCAGTTTTCCAGTTTTCTTCTCCGCAGACTTTGGCTCTTCAAAACTTGTGGTCTCGCTTGAGAACATACGCGTAGTACGCGTACATGCTGTCTATTTCAGGTTGTTCTCCACGTCCCAGCTTGACGAGAAGCGCAGGAAACGGAGAAAGGAATGCTGCATCACGACGACAGCCTGACGAAGGTAAGCTGCGACATACGAGATTGCTTTCGTCGTCGAGGAGAGATCCGGCAGCGCATGATGATCAACACAGACCTGTTCCAAAGAAACATTGAGGACAAACTAATCTCAATCTGATTGCTGCCGGATTCGTGATCCTCCTAACCGACATTTCGCTTGAGAAAGACGGTTGCGCAACCGGCCCCATTTTTACTTTATGTACGAGTAACTGTGCCTTTCACTTCTCAGGTCCAGCTGGAGGCTTTGCAGGAGATACAATACGACCTCGCCGGAAATTGGTAAGGGAAATCTGTTGTATGCTAGACTAGAATTAGCGACCGGGTTCTTGAGAGGTTGCCGGTGTTGATGAGTTTGTCTCGTTCGTCTGACAGTCAGTTTTCTGCCTTCTTGATGATTAGTTTCACTGAACCACTCTCCAGAACCCTTTCGGCAGCTCTCAATGTGACCTTCAATTCTGTAAAGCTCTTACTTATGTTGATTTCTAGGTCTGGATAGCCGCGAGAGATGAATATTGACAGAGCAAACCGCATACGTAAGAATCATGCAGTTATTCGGCTGGACTTTTTGTTCGGTTGCTTTTTAATGATGCTCAAATGAAATCACATTGTCCGATAGAAAGTGACGACAAGCTTGACTGAAAAGACCATCCTAGAAAAAAGTTTCTTGATTTTGCTGGATCAGAAACAGAACTGAATCGATTATTTTCAGGAGCGGCTTGGTTGCGCAGGATGACGTATCCCACTTCCTCTCCAAGTTTCAACTAGGGCACCGTCCGCAGTAAGTCTCGCTTTGTTTCAGAAGCTTGTTCTTGAACGAAGGAACGCTCTTCCGTGATGATCAGAAAATCTTTGACAAGCATATGTCTGATTTGTTGTGACGTCTCATTTCTTCATCTGATGGCGATCCCTCGGTTAATTCAATTTCCAGTGTAGACAGACATCGCTAAGTTTAGTTCGTGATATTAATTTATTTCCGAATTATGGCAGGCGGATTCTGGTGAAGTTCCAACAAATTTGCGAAGCTCCAGTAATCCACGGTAAGTTCACTGCATTTCGCCTAGAGCAGAGAGATGATTACAAGAATTTTGGATGATGTAAAAAGCTACTAGATGGACTGATCGATTTGATGCTTACTTCACCAACGCTGACTCGAAAATTTACAAACAGTTAGCGACAAAATTCTCGCTTTTTCTTGCGGCTACTTTCTGGTCTCTTTTACAGAAGTGGACCATGGTTTCTTGGAGGCAAAGCATGACGAGGTAAATTGTGGGAAATTTTTGTACATCTGGGACGTCGGCAAATGAATTCGCACAGATCGTTTTCCCAAGTGACGCACGCTCTCGGGCATTAGCAAAGTAAGCGTACGCCACTAGAAAAACCTTCGCGGGACATCGTTTACCGGCATCCTGTTTATACTAAATCTTCCTGACGGGATGAAAAACAGTTCTGCTTCAGAAATCATTGTTGACACTACCAGCCTGACTCATTAGATTTTCCATGATTTTCCGACGTCTTCGCACCCAGTAATTATTGCTGAAGTCTTCTTGTTCTTTTTAAGGGGTGACGAATGACTACGATAACTCGTCCTCTGCGGCAGACAAAGGTGAGCTTTTCTTGAGCTTGGTTTGGTGAAGGTTTGGCGGTTTCAAGGATGACAAGAATGTCCCCGACTGACCATTGCTGCTGTTAACAACAGTTGTCTGTTCTGTTTTGTCTGAAGCTTTGTGAGAATCTTCTGAAGCATTTCGTGGGATTTTTGTCGTGATCTGGCTTGATTTTTGGCTGTTTTGCATGAAGTCTAGGAAGCGCGTGTGGTGGGCTGAGACGAGAAACAGGAGCGTGCAGGTGAGTGTGATGGCTTGTGTTGACCCTTTCCTGGGAGGTGACGGATGAGAAACCAATATTTTTGTCTTCTTTCCCCGTATGAGACGAAACTGATTACATAACTTGATAAATTTCTGATGCCAGTGGAAACATTTCGGAAAACTAGCAGTTATGCGACAGGTTTTGACAATGACAAGAGCTCCTTGGTTTCAGAAAGGAACGGTCTCGGCCTTCGTTCGATGGACTGGGGTTGACGAGCAAGACTTGAACGTAAGCCAAGTTGTAGTCTATGCCGGTTTTTTTTCTGGGGAATGGAAGAGGGATGATCAACTCATAAGTGCTTTTCAATCGTATAATTGCTGCCGATACTGGTTTTCTGATTTTCGTACGAACGCTTTTCTGTCAAAGTGACTTTGGACTGCTGCGTTTCTGAGACATGGGGTTGGGTCTTTTGCAGGAAACGGATGGGCTTAAGTTGCCGGAAACGATCCTCGTTTTGCCTGATGGTAAGTCAAGTCAGCACTGTCGTTGTTTGAAATTCTTTGATGAGGTCTATGAATGATGATCTTCCTGCAATACTAAATCTTCCTTGTTGACCAAACATTACACGTTGGTCCGTGTTTCTGACAAGACAGCTGACATACGGTAATGAGCGTGAGAGCGTCTGTTGTATGTGGTTGACTGGCTGTTATCTTTCAGGTTCGAGATGGACACTTGCGGTCACATTACGACGGGCTTTTAGAGAAGGTCAGCTTAAGATTTGTGTTGTAATTGTTCACTTGAGATCTTTCGATGACGATACCCTGCGACGGGCGAACTGACTAATGTTGATGAGTGTCGTTGGAATAATTCCATCTGAGTCTGATTTGAATCATGCGTGAACAGGCACTGTTTGTAATCATGACTGAATCTTTTCTGTATTTGCAGTATCGATTTGGAAAGAAGGTCTTGGATGAAGGCGAAGAAATTGAAGGCAGGTTTGAGAGAATATTCAGTGAAGATGAGCTAGAAGGTTGAATGATGTTGAAATGTTCCGCCCCAGGCTGAAGATATGTGGATAAAAGGACTCGGATGAAATTGTCTGACTTTTTGCCGTTTGAAGAGAAATCCAGAGTTGTGTGCGGTAGTGTTTTACAATTTGGTTGCTTCTAGAGCTGGGATGTGGACCGCGTCCTGTGTTGAATGGTAGGTTGACGGAGCTGGTGTATCTGTTGGGTGTTTGAGCAACGAAGGCTTCCCTTAAGCACCAATGGTCCTGTTGTGGCCCGAGGTCGTCGCGGGAAGCAGAGTAAAGTCTAGTCAGAACGATCGGGTGTGGTAGGATGGATCGTTTCTGATCATGTCTGCCTCAATACGCGCTGATATAGTCAAGCGAAGGTTCTTTTCTTGTAGGAGTGCCAGACGGAATTTCGAAAAGCTCAAAACTATGAGAGAACTGTCTAGAGGATCTCTGGACAGGTAAAAATCGAAGATAGTTTGGAGGTTGACGGGGATGATGATTGAGGCTTCCGACTGAATTCATTGTTGATATCATGTTTCGCTCTCTCTCTGACTCGTCTGATATCCGCCATAGAGCGAATTGGTTTGGTAATTGAAAATCGGCTTTCGGTCGCCTGTTGCAGGTTGGAAGTGGTTGAATGGAGAGCCTGGGCGGAAAGTGGAGGTAGGTGTCAGACTGTTTTAACGCGCCGTTGTTTCCTTGATGAAATAGGATGACAAACTTTCTCCTACTCGTTCTGAAGTGTGATTACAACCTTTGGGTCTGACTTGACTGGAGGAACTTTTTTCTCGAAATGTCGTTGTGGATAACTTAAACATGGTATTGTGTTTTCAGACTTTGGGTGTGGCAACCTTGATAGCGTCGCGATCGATGGGCCTTTGGATGTAAGGTGAGTTTCATATTGAGGAACTCGGGGTTCTCTGTGCTGGTATGATGAATGATTGCTTCTAGTTCAGATGAAATGTGGCGACACTCTTCCTTACCTAATCTGAAACATTGTGATTCTCTGAGGAATCTCACCGGTGGTGATTTTTGGTTACTACTGTTCTATGTGTCTTTGCAGATATTGCTTTGGAGGGCAACGGCATCCTTGAGGCGATGGAAGATCAAGGTGAGGCTGGCTTCGTGTGTAGAGTTCTTTGAGAATGCAGGTGTGAGTGATGAGCAAAACAGTTTCCCTATTAGTCTGAGAACACTTGACGACACAAATCCAGCTCGCTGACAGACCGATACCGATGGAGAATAGTACCGCAATACCGCAAGAGTTGGCTTTAGGTAGTAGTCTTCTGTAATTTGGATTGTGTTTTTGCAGAAGTTACTTGGGGCTGGCGATTCCTCCGTTTAGCGTTGAGTAGCTGAGGTAAGTTCGACTTGCAGTGGGGATTTGGGGGAAGGCTCTTCGAATATCGGTGTGAGTGATGAGTAAACTAGTTTCCCTGTTAGTCTGAGTACCTGACGACACAAATCCAGCTCGCTGATGCATCCCGACACTCTTAGTAGACAAGTTGCGGCTTTCGCGAGGCTCTTGCTAACGGGTGTTTGTCTTTTCGCAGGTTGTGTAGTGGAGGAGCTGGCTGGAGTCGATCGGTGGAGTAAGGTGAGGTTTTAAGGAACTAGACCGAAAGACTTTGGTGAAGTTCGATGATGTTTTCCAATAGATCCTTCTTAAGAGCTAGTACCCATTTGCTCACACCTCGTGTGGAGAAATCTTGCTGATTTTAACTTCGAAGTTTTGAATACTTTGTCGACGATGCGCTCGTGACAGACTCCACAAGTCGTTTGTGTTTTTGCAGGTACGGACTGGAGCAGAAGTGAGAGACTTTGGAGTCTTCTTCGAAATCTGGGTGAGTCGGGTTCCAGCTCGGTGTTCAAGTGTGTGGCTCCGGTGATGAAAGAGTAATTTTCCCTCAAATGAGTGTTGTGATTACGTAGTTGTTTTCTGAGAAGACTTGCATCAAGTTACGGTTACCTTGTCGAGAGGGACTGATGTGACTTGTCTTCCATTTTTGCAGAGGGATACTTGCTTCAGCTCTTTTTGAATGTGGAGGTTCTTTCGAAAGGTGAGTTGGTTTTGTGGATTTGAGTGTTCAGTTTGTGGCAAAGGATGTTTTCAGAATCGCTATCGTGAAAAATAATGACGACTAGATAAGTCAGTCTGATTTTGTAAACTCTCTCTGCATCTTCCGAAGGGCTGGTGTGACTTGTGACTGACATTCGCTTTTTTTCTTCTAGGCTAGAGTCTGCTGGACATCGAGAAGACAGGCTGATCCGAGCATGTTTTATCCCCTCTGAATTTCTGTTCAGAATTTTAGAGTTTCTTTTTGTTGGTTACGAAAAGAAGTACCAAGTCTGAAACGAAAATGGAGATTAGAGTCTTGAACTCGCTAGCTATGTTATATGCCAAAACTGCTTCACGATAAAAGATAAAACACTGAATAACAGTCGCAAGAGGAACAAGACGGGCCGAAGATTGGTAAAGAGAAATGAATAAGACAGCTGGTTGCGTTAGAAGTCTTTACGTAGCATCAGGTAAGTGTATCTCAAAGCGTTGCTGGCGGCAGCGTGGCGTGCGTCTTCCACAGTGATGCCGTAGCCCAGAACTTGAACAGGCGTCTTGATCGGAAACTTGACCACACACATGGAGGAGAAAATATCGTGGGCAGGAGCTAGGGTTGAAGGAGCAGGAACGGTAGCGGAGTCTGTGAAGCGAAATAAAGCGTAAGGATTTGGGAGACCGGCAAACTAGACTTCAACGATCATCACGTCAAGTGGCGCACATTTCCGGCGCTGGTGGCTGCATGGGTGCGCCACTGATGAAACTGATCTTGCCGATTTCGTAAGTGGCCCACGTTCTCGTCGTCATTGCATGCAAGTGTGCGCCGCATGAGGTAACGATTATGTCCGTCCATTTGCCGACTTCCCGATCGAAGATTGGTAAACGATGAAAATAAATTTCTCACCTGAAGACTCTTCGTGGAGGTCTTCGTCGTCGGTGAGCTCGTTCGGAGAAGTGGAATCCGAGTGGAAGGGCATGGAGAAAGGCTTGGGTGGGGGAACAACAGATGTACCGTCTTCGACAGGTCTCCATATCATATCTTCGCACAGGGTTTCGAACCAGAACTGGAAGCTGCATTCGGAAGTGACGTTACGTAGAACACTTTCTGGAGTAGCAATCTCCTCAATGTTCTTGATCTCTCTGAGCAACAGGTCGATGGTGTGCGACTGAGCAACTCGGAGGACGCTGGGTACTCCACTGTAGCAAAAGTCTGCGGGACAAGCAAAGGCGGCACGAGAATCGGCTAACGAATCGGCGTCATCAGTGTGGATTGCAGAAACGTCCTGCAAGAAAAAGTAGGATGTTTGTAGATTGTTGGGAGGGAAAATGTAAGTTGAAAATGATACCAAAGGTTTCCCGGTTCGCAGTGAGTACTTGTACATGATGTCAGACTGGTATCGCATCTTCTCGTGCATGTCAGCCGCCGCCAAACGTTTGGCGTCCTTCTTGGACCGGGAAGTGGCGAAGGTCTTGAACTTGTGGAAGATGCAGGAGACTGTGAAGCGAGGATCGTGAGCGGGACCGGTTCGTTGTTCATCCAGGACACGAGGATGAGGCCAACCCATGATTAGGCTCATCTCAATCAAGCTGGGGAAAAAAGATCAACTTAAGCCCAGGATTACCTCCACACAAGCCATACTCGAAAATTTATTTGAACCGAAAAGTCGTCGAAGAAGAATGGCACACGGATGCCCGTAACATCCTCTCGCGTACGGGACGTGGAATTTTGATCGTACCGCAGTATGCAGGTTCATGCAAGACAACGGGTGTCAGCTGATTCAGGAGAAACGACCCCGACAAACTCGCGCATTATGAAAGATTTGCTGGACCAATAAGCAATAACTTATGATATCACTGCGCGAAAGGAAGTGGCACTTACTCTCCCAGTGGATTGACTGAATTTGCTTCAGGAATTGGTGTGTATCCGCACTTCTTCTTCTCTTTGTCCTCGTCAATTCTGAAACATCATGATAGTGAGTTCAGGTACTAGTTTGTCAGAGAAATCAACGTACGGTGTGAATCCTGTACCATGGCGAAACGAGTTGAAAGACTCATCGACGATATTCCCGATGACTTTGGCTGTCTCGTACGTCTCAGTTTTCTCCAGCTGTTTCAAGTCTTCCAGCTTCAGCTCTCCCATCTGCAGCAAGATCTGTTTGGCAGCTTCTTGCTTTGCTGTCTGCTTTTTTTGTCCTCTGCCTTCGGCGGAGTATTCGCCCACACGTCCTCTCATGACGAAGACGGGATCGTGGCATGGTCCTTCCACTTTGATCAGCTCATATTCGGGCTCCAGCTCGTCCCGAATGCAAATATCGGCTAGCGCCGCCGCGAAAGACAACTGCCTGTTTCCGTTCATAGTTTCCAGTGAACTGCAAGTAAGACTAAGATACGGGGATCTCTTGGACAGTTGGACTGCTGGACGCTTGCTTTGCCTTGCAAAACGGGAAAAATTTTACAGCCATCGTCACTGTAGTGCTGCTGAACGCCTGAACCGCGCGTCCATCTGAGACCAGGTTACCATAAAATTCGCTTTGTCGTGGTACAGGCTGTCCCACACGACAAGGCGCTGGCACTGGATAAAGGAGTATTCAGAATCGAGTCTTGCAGTGCTTGCCTTTTTGTCTCGCACGTCTTTGAATGGATTCCCTGGTGCAACTGGCTAAGCACTGGTCCCAGCCTACTATCGCCTTTGACGTACACAATCAAGAGCTTGATTGTGCGTTTCTGGTCCCGGCAACGCGCGGTTCAGTAGCACTACAGTGGCCATCGTGCTAATCAGAGTGTTAGAATCAATCAATCAAAGCTGGAATTTACCGTGCAAGGTCATATTACGTGCTGAACATATTAGTAATGATATTACGAAATGTATAACACACCATGTCATTTCCGGTCGAGTCTTTACTCTTCGCAAGTTCGGATGAATAATGGTTTCCTCCTGCTTTCTTCTCAGTGCTCATGTGGATCATGTTTTCCCTGACAGCGGATCACTAGTTCGGAAGTGCGGCTTTAATCCTTGAGCTGGAAAAATCGTGCTTGTTCTCGATGTTTTGCAGGGCGCTCGCCTTCTCTAAACAGCTGCTCCATCTTTCCCGTCATTCCGTTACCCGACTGACTTCCGTTCCCCGTCACCTGTCTTCGATGGCCACCTCGGCTTCTCCGCTTCCAGTGACCATACCCGAGCCAGTCACGGAACCTATCGTGCTTCCTGACGTAGCGGCGTGTCCCGAACCTGGGATCGACAAGCCTTCAAGTTCAGCCGAAGACGCCACACCGGCTTCATCGTCCATAACAAGTCGCAAGCGTCCTCTCGGTCCCGACCTCACGGTTCCCTTCCGTAGAAAGAGACAAGCTACTTCGGAGGAGGTGACAGAGCTGATTATACCTCCTGACGCCGAGTACTACTTTGAGAATGGTCTGCGCAAAGTGACGCCATATTACTTCACATGGACGACGTACGCCAAAGGCAGGTGGCTTGGTCGAACGCTTGAGGATATCTTCCGCGATGAGTTCTTTGCTGTCAACAAAGACGTTACGGAAGCCAGGATCAGCGCTGACTCTGTCAACATCTTCGTGAACGGAATTCGAACGCAACTCACCCACAAAATCAAAAGTAAATAATACTCTATCGGTGTCTTCACTGACCGCAGTGATTCTTTTCTTTTTCCAGACAACGACTACATCGCCAATTACACCCACCGGCATGAATGTCCCGTTACAGCTCGACCTCTTAAGTAAGAAAAAAAAAATTCACGTTTCCTAGTTTTTATAGTCTTCCCGTCGTGTTTTAGAATCGTGGCGGAGACCGATGATATGCTAGTCATCGACAAACCCGCTTCCATTCCTTGTCATCCTTGCGGAAGATTCCGCATGAACTCCGTCATATACATCTTAGCTTCAGAGTTCGGAAGAAGGAACCTACGAGTCGTTAGTTCCAAATTTTGACTAGCGTTTTTGTTGGCGAATGACGATTACTCTCCAGAATACAGTGCTCGTATTTTCAACTATGTTTTTCTGGTAGGCGCATCGTCTCGATCGGTTGACATCCGGTCTGCTGATCTTCGCCAAGAACCTTTCCGCAGCACAGAGTGTCCACGACCAGATTACTGAGCGGGTAGTTCGCAAAGAGTACCTGGCTCAAGTACACGGTCGGTTCCCGACGGAGACGGTCCTCTGCAACGAACCCATAGACTGTGTGAATCCTCGAGCCGGCATCTACCAAGTGCGGGACACTGGACGGCCTTGCACTACCGAGTTCCACAGTTTGTACTATGACGAAGCGAAAAACACTTCTATCGTGAAATGTAAACCGCTAACGGGACGAACTCACCAGATTCGCATCCATTTACAGGTAAAATGAGAAACTTGACCAAAAGTTATCTGAGCGCTCGGCAAAGAAACTCGATCACATCGTTCTCCCAAGTCGCGTACGTTTCTGAAGTTATTGGCTGGAAGCGTGCGCCACTTTCAGAAAGCGATCTTTTTGAGATCCCAAGTGGCGCACGCTCTCAGCCGAAAACACTAGAAAAGTGCGCCACTTTGAAAAATGATCTGATCGAGTCTGTGGCCGAGCTTCCATCTGTTTTATTTGTGGGAAGTTTCGAGGAAGCATTCAACTGGGTGGCAACAGTATTCCGATACACTCTGGCCTGAGCATTGGAGATGGCGTTGCATCATGAATGCAGTGTTGACGGTGTCTTTTATTGTTGCAGTATATTGGTTTCCCGATTGTGAACGACCCAGTGTACGGGGCCAATGCCTTGTACACTGGGAAAGACAAGATAGATCCAGTAGGTAATGACATCTTTACTGATTTCCCTGAAGAATGCCAGCGGACCAAGCATTTCAAGTTGGACAAGCTACCCGACGACCCATGGGTGGACCCAAAGTGCCCAGAATGTTGGGTCAAGTTCGAGGACCCCAAGGACGAAGACCAACGCATAGATCTGCATGCCTGGAAGTATCAAGGACCTAGCTGGAAATTTGAGACTGAGCTACCTTTCTGGGCTAGACATATTTCGCCTAGCTTGATTTCCGAGCCCAGTGAAGCTTCTATCGTTAGTTTACCTGATAAAACGGAGAGTCAAGAGACTTTCCAGCTTGGGTCAGCTACTCATCCCTAACATCTTGTCTCGGTTCTGTGCAGCGTAATACAGTTACATGAACATCGAACAAACTAACTTCCTGCGAAATCAAAGCAAACTTGGGAGCTTAGTAAGGGGCAAATTCATCAGGGTCCACATGTGCTTCCATCCAGTACGTTTGCTCCTGCAGCGAAGAAGCCCTTAGTCCATGCATATTGCTGACTCGTTTCGGTCAACAAGGGTTACTTACTATCTTTTCGTTGGGCCGGCGTGGTCGGGGCACAACACGGAACTGTTTGGTCTGCGATGACAGCATGGCGGCTGTAGCGGAACTGAGGTGAATCTTCATGGGCTTGCTGTGCGCCGCCAGGAATCTTGCGTGTGCCACATTGACGCCTATCCTACAAGAAACATCCGTGACTCTAGAACTCGGCGGGATGACTTTTTTGGAAACTTGAACACAATACAAAATGCTGTGACACACAAGCAGTAGTGAGGTCTCTTTTTGCCAACAACCGCGCCCAAACATCGTCCTGCAACAAATTCATTAATTGTAACACGGAAAGCGGATGTTTTTGCACACTCCTTCATACCAGTATCCATCCCGAAGCGGACATGGAAAGCCAGAGAAGGGTTAGCCCCTTGGAGTTCTTCCCTCATTTGGACCGCAGCGTCACTGACGTCTCGGACCGCGTGACGATTTGTACAGGCATCCGTCGAGAGGCCACCAGCAATCTCAAGAAAAAGAAATTGGTGTGCTCGGATGAAACAATAAAAACAGTCAGCCGGTGTTTCGACGTACGAGCAGGCAACTGGAATGGGTCTCGATAACGGTGATATCGTGGGAATCCATGACACGGTCCATCATGACTTCCATGTCGTACAAATCGTCGAAAAGGCTGGACGGAGAAGCCTCTTTCTGCACGTTGACGCCAGTCAGGAAAATGCAGGAAAGCACAGTTAGGTCGTCGAAAGGGACAGGCTCGAAGCCGAGCGCGTGCTCACGACAGTTGGGGACGAATCTGCAGCAACGAGTCTCATAGCTGATTGTTCGTAGTACAGACGTTCAAGACGTTTGACTAACGGTGGAAGCATAGCGGACAGTAGTCGCTCTTGAATATTTTTCTGGTAGCAGACGTCGGCTGTCTTCCTGGCGATCGTTTGTTCCAGTTCGTTGACGAACCGTTCCAACCTTTGCAGAATCTTATCTAGAAAGTCATGTTTATCTGGCCCTATAAATTCCTGAAACTTTTCCCTAATACGGGCGATGCTCGGTCGCCTCGATGGAACCAGTTCTTGACATGCAGGAATCAGACGCTGAACGAACCAGCATGGATCGGCCAAATCATAAGGTACACCAAGTCGCTGGCATTCGTCAAACAGAACAGCGAGGATGCCACCGAAAGAGTACATGTCGGCCTTGGCACTGCCGTTCTCAGCCAGGATAATGAGGTTGTAGGTTGTGTAAGGGAAGGTCTTGAACTCGGGAGCGACGTAAGCGTCGATGTTGACTTCCCGCTGACGATCCTTGTCTTCCCACTGACTGCCAACCGTGTGACCGATGTCGTAAATGCCGTAATCGGTGATTTTCAAAGTAAATCTCTTGTTAATCTTGCACACGTAAGGGCTTAGGAAGCCGTGCCGGAGAAGGATAGAGTTATGTATGCAGTATAATCCCTGTAAAGAAAAGCAGTGTCAGCCTTTATGGCTTCACGGTTTTCCCATAGAGCAGAACTCTGCATTCTTGCATGTCGGATACAGGGGCACAGGTTAAACGGCATACTTCAATCAGGTCATTCGTCAGTGTCAACTTGATTTCCGGGTTGTGACAGGCGGAAGTTTGCAGTAGTTTCATCAGGTTGCCCTTCTCACAGTTTTCGTAGACAAAGAAGAGCTCATCGTGGCCGAGACAGAGGCCGTACAGTTTTGTCAGGTTGGTACAGTCTAAGCTTTGAATCTAGAAGAAAAAATGGCGTTGATCAGTGGGCTAACCCCGGATGGGAGATGTGAACATTACACAGCTGGCACCTGCCATAACAGACGGAGGGCCGAACGGCTGGGAGGAAAGTCTTCTGTAGTAGAAATGCGACGCAAAGACACTAACTTATCCTTGTAGAAGCATTGCTGGCCCCAGCCAGATTCAACCGTCTCCTCAGCCTCGCTGTGGATCTGAAACGGGGTTCAACAATGAGATAACCTCACCATCGAGTGTCATCCAGGAAAATTCCATGACAGTGTCTGCTCTCCGTATACAATACCCACAAAAGCGCACAACCCGTCGCTTCCGTCCTTGGTGGCGATCTCGTGCCTGTGTATCTTCCACCACCTATCGCCTCGAGGTAGACCGTGCTTTTCTCGAAACCTGATAGAAACAGGGAGCAAGACTTATGTACGGGCTACGCATCGTTGTATTATTTTGAAACTATTAAGTCTTCGTACCAAACCGTGGATACGACCATGCCCAGAACCAACAGCGCCACACACAACAGAACGACTGCTGTGGTAACGGGTAGCTGATTACTCCATACCAGCGCTTCCTTGTTTGATAGGAGAGTTTTCGGGGAGCTGGGTGGAGGCCAAGAGTAGTCTTCGGGCCATTCAATCGTGTTCTCTCGGTGGTCGATCAAACGCCGCCTTTGCGTACTGAACCGCATGACCGGCTCAAAGTCCCAGCTGCTTTTTTGCAAACCTCGGACGCAAATGTCCCATAGTCTTTCTCCAGAACTATCCAAATACACCTGTCGGACCATTAAAATGGGTCGTTCAGGCACCGATAAGATCAGAAAACTGGGACTTGGCCGAACAAACTCGACAAGATCGCTTTACCAAGTAACGCACGTTGTCAGCCAACAACACTGATTACATGCGCCACTTGGAACAGCAATTTTGTCGAATTCGTTTGCCGAGCTGCCAACTGATGACTTGGTGCAGGAACTGACAGGTCCGCTTGGTAGGGTGAATGTCCGATTCCAGGACTTCTTCGCGATGACTTCACCGCTGTAGTCAGGCTGAGGTAACCTCGATGTTTCGTTCAGCACTTGGGCGTAGAAGAGCAATGCGTTGTATGCTGACAGCACGAAGTCGCTGACCTGTGTGTCGCAAAACACATGATAATTATCGTAATTATCGGAATGCGAATTCGGACCCACCAGAAGCAATTAGAGTCCGTAGGGACAAGACCGAAGCTTACCTGCTCTCTGGGCAGGAAGGTGATATTATATTTCTGGATGGTGCGGCTCTTGATCCTGTTCACGATCTGTTGCTTCGAGCGGTAATCCGCCTGTCGCATGTGGCATCCGCCCGATAGCTGGAATATAGTCCGGTATGCTTCGCGTGCAACATGATCGTGTTCATCGTTGTTGTCCCAGGCCAGAAAACCGAATCGCCGAACGCTCTCGATGGCTTGACAGTGGAAGAACACCTAAAATTCAAGCCGCTCTTTAGCTCCACTGCAGCAAAACTGTAGAAAGATTGAGCAATTCGGAAATGGCTGTCCCAGGACCAAGACGACCCGATAGAATTTCCTACTTACAAAATTTCCAGCGGTCATATTCATACTGTGTGCCACGATCTGAGGAGTGAGCAGGGTAGAGACGAATAACCTTTGTCGTTACTTGTAATCGAAATAGGATTCTTACCATAAATTGCCTAACATAAGTGGGATACAAGGCGAGCATGATAACTACAAAAATAGCAACTGACGTTAGAGGACCTCACATGTACTTTTCGAACTCGGACTTGCTGCGAGATTTACTTCGGCTTTCGGCTCTCGCTGTGCGCAGGATTGTGGCAAAGACTTCTTCGGAAGCGTTCACGAACTTCCTTGACTTTTGAGGAAAGGTGAAGACTGTGACGTTCGACGTGGCAGTTTCCGTCCGCGCTTTGATGGCTTCGGTCATTTTCCGATAGAAGGGGTTGCCGTCCGTCTCGTTGTAGATGATGACGGCGCTGGTCCACGAGTACCGCCAACACAGGGCCAAGAACGTTTCGGCAAAGTCGTCGAATTGCGGAGACCCGTTGAAGAGTAGGGTGGTGGGAAACGCTGCTTTGTCCCGGAGGTCGGAGAAACCCACTCCGGTCGACAACAGCAAGGTATTCCACTCTGAAACGATAACAAACTTTCCTCGTCACATTTCAAATACACGTGCCGTATCCTGGAACTTCTCGCAAAACTCAGTTGGAAAGTTGGCAGACAACAGGCTTCAACGTACAACTGCATTATCTCAAGTGGCGCACTTTATTACTGTTATTAGCTGCTGGCGTGCGCCACTTGGGCTGACAATCTTGTATGGTTTGTTTGCCGGCCGCCCAATTCATACCTCGACTCAGATGGGCCAACGAGTAGACTTCGTTACATCCTACAGCATCAAAATTTAGTTTGCGAATCAGAGAGAATCGTGAGAAAGGACTGACCATGTGGACCGACGAAGTACCTGAGCTGAAAAGGATGGTAAAGATGCTCTCTCGGTCCCACTTCCGGTTGTAGTACTCAGACACCAGGTAGGTGCTGGCTACGAGGTCTTCGCACAAAACGTTGTCCTGCTTAGACAGAACTACCAGGTCGAAATGGAGTAAAGGATAGCGGACCCGGATGTCTTCCAGGGCAATCTCAATTGCTGGGAGATTGAAAACTAGAGCTGCCAGGTAGAGTGGCACCATCGACCCATAGGTGACCAACGTGACGTCCGGCACAGTCTGCATGATCGAATGTCCAACTTCCCCTCAGCGGTAAGAAAACTCCACAATATTCCTATGTCTCCGTCGACAAACAGTAAACTGAATGAATACCTCACTGGCCGTTGGGACACTTTCCAAGGCGATCGAATACCGGTAACAGATCCTTTTGAAGGTTCACACATCCTTTTGAAGTCACGCCACCGCGACTAATCCGAAAATGATGCTTTTGGGAAAGGGCAGAATAAACTGGATAATCTGTTGACATGCCCGCACGGAAGGCCGTCGGAAGCCGACTCGACTCCCCAACCGTGACCGTGATTTTGTTATGGTTTGAACAGTTCTGGCTACAGAACTTCCACGGTACTGGAAAGGTTGGCACTGTATATGCAAAGAGCTACGTCCCTTAAAAAACAGTCATGTTACAAATGAGGAGAATAAGTTAAGGACAAAGTAAATTCGCGTATGTCGTATCGCAGAAGAGAAGAGGTAGTCGTCAACATCTGGAAAACTATCAGTGAGACTGAAACTAATCGAAGATAAATGCCGCAGTCAAGAAAACGGAAAAATTTTTGGTAAGAAAACATTCAGTCTATAGTTATGACTGAAGGAGTATTTGCCGGCACACTGGGTGGATCCATTTGTAAAATATTATCTATTTCGGTCAAGATAGCGTTAACCTCCGCTGCGGAAGGGGCGATTCGTCGCGCTTCCGACAATATTTGGACTTCCCGACGGTACTTACGGCAAAGACCCGTATGTCGCGCTTTGACGGTGATCGTACAAGTTTCCTCATCCGTCGCTCCAGCACGTGCCTTCAGCTCTTCCGGACTTGAGAAGGGTACTTCGATCTTCTCCACGGGAGGAGCGTTGGCAAGTTTCTTGTTGGTGCGGTAGTGGGAAAAGCATCCGGCGCAGAGCTGAATTTCTTGACCGTTATTCTGCGCCCTGCAACGATACATCGTGTAATGTTATATGACATGACAACGTTAACTGACACGAACAAGAAGCATATGACATAAAAAAATTACGTAACATGTCACATAGACCATCGAAGTAAGCTATCGGGATTTCTACTGACTTCAATCGTACCTATACATATTCCCTCGACGTTTATAGCAACCTATACATCTGAGCTTCTGTTCGGGGTCTCGAATGGCCACAGAGAATCGAAGATCTTTTAGCTTGTCCGTTATGACGAGTCGCTGCCTAATCATGGAGGTAACTGAGCGATCCAGGAAGTAGTCTGTGAGGTTGTGTCGTTTCTTTTGCTGCTTCTGATAATAGTAGTAGTTCACTAACTCTTTGACGGTCAGGCTCGCCATCACGGGATGCTGACGATACCTCCAAGAAATAACGCGAACACTGACATTTGAGGAATATCAGAAAGGAAATCGTGGAGATAAATTTCGTTTATCTCGGCGACTGAATATTTTGGAACATTCTTACAAATGAAATTTCTTGCCGAAGGACGAACCCATCAGTTCGTCGAACATTTCCACTTGTGCGGGAGAGAAGTTGGGAACATAAACACTCCGGAATTTGCTGAGGCGCTCACGGGCGACCCTGACGTTGAACTTGCTAACCCATAATACGGCCAGCGATTGGTCTTCCGAGTACCCCGCACAGGCAGAGTCTTCGATTAGACTTTCAGCTTCTTTCGTGATCCTTGGAAGACATTCTGGACTCCACAGTCGACACTAGAATTAGAAGAGGAAAATAAACGTAGTCATTCCTAATAATGGAAAGCTGTTTGCCAAAATGCACACACGCACCTGGTCCGTGAAGTCTTCTTGAAGCGGATCATTAGGGTTTGGTGGTACAAACGGTCGTGCGTCTGGCAGCTGGGATTCACGCAGCGCGGAGTTAAACGCCCGATTTTTGTAGGAGAGATTGGTTCCTCCACCAATGTAATTCATATCGCGCACTCCGATAGTTATTCTACACTGCTCTGCAAACTAACGACGACGTCCTACAGCAAGCTCAGCAGTCCCGGGGTCCAAGAAGGAACTGAGAAAGATGAACGCGGCCTCCAGCACAACTTCTAGCACGCCCCAAGCTCCCCTATCACATGAACCTTCTAACTTGGCACGTTGTAAATCGCAAAAGCACAGAGTTTCACTTACCAGAATCCGGAATACCGAATCTTGCACTCCTGCTTTCAGGATCACGCGGAGCGACGTTTCGCCTGCTTCTTCCTCGATCTTCTATATCCGCGAGTTCAGAGGCTCCCGTACATGTAGAACGTGAAGGGACTTTTTGTAGCTGATCCAGAAGACTCTCCACTTCTCTCCTCTCTTCTCTCCACTCCTACAGTACTGTAATTTCCCAAATCGTATCTTCACTTTTTAGGTCAAACTCCATCCCCTGGATTTCTAGGGGAGACCCGGAGAGTTCTTTCATCTTTGGGGCCCACCGCCCAGGCGCCCACGAACAGAATACAGCGATGGCCAGATGATTTACCCAGCCTTACATCAAAAATTACCCATTTGTCATGTACGGCCTGCTGTGAACCGGTCAAAAGAGGAAATATGATCCGGCCATCGCTGGTCGTATTGTGCTAGAATACGACTGCACCTATTTATTTTTTGAATTTTGAGGGTTCTCCGGAGTGCGTATCTGGAATTTATCGACAATGAGTGGACGCAAAGGAAGACGCTGTTTCGTGAGAGGCTGTATAACTGATAACGACGGTACTGCAACCATCAACCTCCATGCGTCCCCAATGGCCAATGCAGGAGTGTTGCAAGCATGGAAGGATTTTTGCGGTGTCCAACCAAGCATCCGTTTTCCTATATCCTTCTCAATTTGCCACAAACACTTTGCGGAAGACTGCGTCAATCCAGTGACACGAAGACTTCTCAAGCATGCCATCCCGACGATCAGACCTTTGATGAACGACTACGTAAGCGTCCCGGACACCAGTCCGAAAACGCGAGTCAAAAGACCTAGAAGAATTCGAGGTAAGTGGTGCTGTATGGCGTCAATAGTTTCGATTCGCTGTCACTAATGACGCACAGTATTATAGCACATTATGTATGACGTCATGCGTCAGTATGCTCGATTACATTTACCTCGATTTAACTGAAATTATTATTCTTTGCAGAAACTCGTAAGAAGCTTATCGAGTATCCCGTTTTACATAAAGACGTTGACCCAACACTGGTTCGGCTTTCGCCAACCCGAAACTCCTTTGACGAGTGGCATGGTTTTCTTGATCTGCACGCAAGTCTCCCTACCGTCAAGAAACCCAGCGACAGATGGATCGCTCTGGACCTTCGAGGTTTCAAGCCCCACAAAGTAACTTTTGAGTACGTAGACCCGGACGATCCTTGCCACTCTCTCATGTCTGTGGCGTTTCTCAGTAGTCTAAACGCTAGAGTTACCACTAAGAAAGAAGACTTCTTTATCGACAATACTGAAGTGAGGTCCCGAAAAGAGCTGGAAGACCTGCTCGAGACCGTCGAACGGGCGCACTTCCTTCCCTGTGGCTGTCCAGTCGATCACCCAGCAAATTTGAAAGACATTGCAGATTTGCAAGATAAATTGTCGAGAGTAGAGCTGCCTTCTGATTTGTGGGTCGTTAATGATTTGGTGGCGAACCAAGCTCAGATTTTGTTCCTTCTCGTCGACGATAACGGTCGACCGTTCAAATCTGTCTCGTATTCTGTGGTCCTGCTGCCACGAGTCTTTGTTCAGGGCGTCCGCTGTATGAGGCAAGAGCCGGTGGCCAAGTGTATTCATGCTGTGGAAAGAGTGCTGAAGGAAGTGGAGGGAGCCCAGTTGTGCGCAGAAGCGAGAGACCAACTTCCGGCCAGGGAGGATGAACATCGCAGCGCTTGCTGTGTTCTACTGCCAAAAGAGTACGATGGCGAAATGTGGTGGGGAGACTCGTGCCCAGCTTGTCACAGTGCGACGATGAATGTCACACAGAAGAAAAGCAGGAGGAAATTCAGGGAAGATAGATGGAAAGCTGAGAAAGAACGGGAAGTTGAAGCGGACAAGCTGCTGTTTGGAAGTATTGGTGCTGTGGAGAAGCTGCTGAATCGCATGCAGAACGCGGAACGAGAAGCCGAGCCTATGGATGCTGACGAGGAAGTGGGAGCGGAAGCCATGGGCGAACACAAAGAAGGCAATGATGAACTCGAATTTCCGGTTCTGGGCCTTCCAGTTTAGACGAGTTGACAAGTCTTTCCCCGCTTGTCGTTTCCAGGAGCTGTCATCGTGAACAGCTGTGACAGTAGTTTCCTCTTTGAATTCTCTCTGAGTTTTTGTTGTAAAGGCAGTTGCTATCGTTGAAACTCATTTGACCAGACACTCGATACTGGAGAATGACAATAGCAATAAAAATTTCAACCAGGACAAAGATCTGAAAACAAGAAACTTATAGGCTTGAAAAACGAAACAGAAGGAGAAATAAGGGAGTATGGAATTCTGAGATGACTTCCGTCACCGAGGTCTGGTCATACGATTTACAGCAGGAACGGTCGAAGGTATCGTTCTTCCGGCTTGTGAAGACCTCCTTCGCGGTACTTGACCAGGTTTTGTCTGAGGATTGCGCTGAGCTAAGGCGTCAAAATCGCTCTCGGACCGATCTTTACTGTCAAGCGCCGACCTGGACCTTGGCGCACTGAAGATTGTCGGCTTTATCGACATGCGCCGTTCCATCAACCTCGCACCTGTTGCTTGTGCGCCGGACAACCTCCTCTCTCCAGCTGGCTCTTTCGATACTTCCTCTCTAGCGAGAGGTACCGGCGGACCATTTGCGGTTTTCGGTTCCTTTTTGTCGGGTTTTAGTTTCTTCTTGGTTTCTACTTTGACCGAGTTCGTCTTCGAACCTGAACCATCTTCTGACTTTTCTGACTTGTCACCTGAACTTTTCTCGGTTTGTCCTTCACTCTTACTCTTTCCTGACTCTTCGCCACTTGCCGAGCTAGTGTCGCCTGAAGATGTACCGCCACTACTAGTTTCACCAGAACCTGACTCTGAATCGCTGTCACTTCCGGAAAAGGAACTGCTCGAACTGGACTCCCCTTCCGCAGGTAGCTCCAACCCGAAGGTTTTCCACAAAGCAGGAATCTTGCCTATGTCATCTCGGTTCTTCCTCATTTTCCTCACCTTCATCTGAATCTTTATCAGGCGTTCTTTGAGTACACCCAGTGACTGCGTGACAGCTTGTTCGGCGTCTTCGTCGGACATGGCTTCCGCACTCTTCGATCCACCTGACTCGGGCACGCGACGTGTCTTGAGGAGGTTCCCCAATGCCATCACTTCGTGTGGGAAGTCCATGGCGATCCAGAAGGCGTCTTGTATGACACCGGTATCTGCTACGACGACCAACTGGACTTGGTCAAGGTTGGAGATGACGTTGATGGCCAGAGGTACGCCCATTTCATGAGGCGGCGGTATCCACATGCGCATCTCTTCCAGGGTGTACTTGTTCACGGTTAGGATACCTTCTGGACCAGCCAGACTGCAAGACAAAGAATAAGCCCATATAGTGACAATTCGGTCAACTGACCAACACGAAGCTTCTCTAGAAGGGTGCTTGAAATTTGAGAGCTTCAATAACAATCGAAACGTGTATTATCGCGCGTAATACAAGACTGTCTTCCCGAATGGCGCACGTTCACTTCATTACTGGCTGAAAGGGAATGCCACTTGAGAAAGCGATCGTGTCCAATTGCCGAATGGCCCATGATTTCAACTTTATTGACTGGTAGCGTGCGCCACTTTAAGACATGTACAGTGCTGCTAATGCTGCTGCTAGATTTGATAATGCTGCCAAATTTGCCCTTGGTCGAAGACTTACGCAAGAAACTTGCCTATTAACGAGTAACGTACATCCACTAAAATGTCGATTCCATATGGAGTGCATCAGCTTTTGACTCAATGCTTTCCCCAGAATCTTAACAAGGAAGTCCGTAGCGACATGCCGGTACGACCGTCGAATTTGATACGTCTGATCCCTCACCCTCCACAACATAGGTAAGCCCGCTTCCTGTCCAACCGGCAAGTGGATTTTCTCCACGACAAACCGATTCCCCAAGTACATATCATTCAAGCCTTCGGCCTTTGCCGATCGAAGATCAATGGGGAAACAGGCCGTCATATCCGCCGGTGTGGAGATGCCGTGCATCTTGCAATAAGTCCTCATGGTGGCCGCAAGCGCCGTGAAGAACAGGTCGTTGAAGTGACACCGCGTGATAGACTTCAGTCTTTGAATCACACTACAATTGACCGGCTCCGACCAAAAGACATCGTACTTGCCGCTGAGTTTCATCTCCGGATGCTTGATTAGGTTCAAATCCGGTGGTCCACCGGAAATGAGGTCCGTGAAGAATATGTAGCCGGACATAAAAACCGCTTGACAGAAGCGAGAAGCGTAGGTTACTCCTCCAAAACGTGGCCGAATTTGCTGGTAGATCAGGTCTCCCCCGTCGAGGATGTCCCGACATAAGGCTTGGATCATGGATTGTCCATCGGTGATACACTGATGAAACCTAAAGACCAATATTCCGGATTTATCGGGGCCGAAGTCAGTGCGGACGTGCATATCCCATAAAGGTTTGTCCGTCTCCAGCGGAGTTCCTTGTAACCCACTGACGAATGACATGAAAGCGTCCATATCGTCCACATCCGGTGGAATCTGATGGATATGATTAGCGATATCAAAGCGCGGTGAGAAAGCAAAGATATTCCGTGAGCCGATGGTATACAGTCTCTGCCGGAAACGCATGTACATGAAGGGCGAAGGACCTTTCGGATTCTTGACGTTGAGCAATCGATTCGTCAATATATCTACAAAGTCTTTCATGACGATATCATCGCCCAACTTCATGACGATACAGGCGATTGGTTGGGGGTTCTTGACGTCGGGTAGAGCCACCCATAGTGCGTCGAGCGCCGAGAGTAGATCGGCTGACTCCATCTGAGGTATCTTAGTCGAGCTGAGAAATGACATGATGGTGCCAATGGCATTTCCGAATGCAAGGGCGAACCCGAAAGCCAACCAGAAAGGTATGAAGAGCAACGTACCGGCAACACATCGCCAAATAACCCTGAGATTCTCCGCGGCAAGCGAACGAAGAGGAAGAGACTGCACCGGTGGTAAAACATGGTTTTGAAGATGACGAGGTTTGTTCTGTTGCAAAAATGTCCTGGTCATTATTTACTTCCGCTCACATACAAAATCCACACCATAACATCTCCCGCATATTTCTTCACTGTAGATTACAATTCAAGTTTCATCATCAGCAACAGATAACAACACCAAGAAGCAAGCCACATTCAGCTTAAATTTGCCCGCCGTTCACCTTGACAACTTCAATCGGAAAAGGCAGCGCAATGCATTCAGAACACTGTGAAAAAATACAGCACGGATTCAGACTGCCACGGAGGACTTTTCCTCTGCTTCTTCACTGTTCTCGTTCTTCTTCAAAGGCTTGCTGGTCCAGCCGCTTTGGGGAAACTTGATGTACCCAGTGCGAATGTTTGCCTTTGCGACTTCCGCCCGTTCATCCACGCCAAACGGTTCATCAGGATGCATGTCTACCTTGTCATACTCGTACGTTAAATCTAGACCTCGCTTCAGTTTTTCCATGCCATTCCACGCTATCATGACTCCGTTATCACAGCAAAGTTTCGGCGGAGGCGCGTGCAACTCATACCCGTTACGATGACAGATATAGGTTAGCATCTCTCGAATGTATCCATTACAGGCCACACCACCTGACACCACAAACCTCTTCCTGTCAGGCGGTAGAAGTTCCTTTTGGTTGGCGTAGACGAGTGCCCGTTCGAGCTTCTTGCACAGTTGTCGTGCAATTGAGTGCTGGAAGGAGGCGCAAAGGTGTGCAGCTGTCGGGATGACTTCACCAGGTCCCGTGCCGTGCTTCTTCTCTTCCTCCATAATGTACTTCTTGGCCTTCCATTTCAGCCCGGAGAAGGAGGTGTCGCAGTCGCGGTACATGGACATGGCCACGGGGAACTCAAAGTGATTGCGGTCGCCAGACTGGGCCAAGTGCTCGATGGCGGCACCTCCGCTAATGGATTCGTATTGGGGAAGGTTGATGAGACGAAGCTGGCGAGCAGTCTTGTCCATGCATTCTCCAGGTGCGTCGTCGAGCGTGGTGCCGAAGAGACGCCAACTGTTGATGTCCTCCGCCAAACCAATTAGCGAGTGCCCACCTGGAACAAAAATAGCCAGATTAGCAAGCTTCTTAGTTTCCCATAGTTGTACCAGCAATGACACGCCTCCTTAATTACTACAAAAACTACTGCGAATTTCAACTTACCGGAAATGAGCATTGTCATAAAGGGAAACGGGACATCTTCCACCATGCGAATGGTCAGTGCGTGTGCTTCCATATGATGGACAGGAATCATCGGCTTCTTCCACTTCTCCGCGATGACTTTGGCATATCCCAGTCCGACGAGGAGGGACATGGGCATTCCCGGCCGGTTAGTTACAGCAACTGCATCTAGCTGCGAGATGTCCAGCTTGGATTTCATTAAGCATTCCTCCACCACCGACTCGATCTTTTCTTTATGCAGATCCCGCGCAACCGGTGGAATGATTCCTCCATTGCGTAGATGTATGCGAAGCTGCGACGACAACACTTCGGAGATAATGTTACCTGAATCGTCCACAATGGCTGCGCCGGTATCGTCGCAGCTGGTCTCGATGCCCAAAACGTAACGGCGCCCGCTGTTGACTGACGCCATCGCTCGTCGTCGTACGCGTAGGTGTGGGAGACATTTGCGAATTCCTTTCAGCAAAAGGAAACTGGCCATAAACATCAGCAATGCAAGCTTTTAGATTTAGAGGAACGAGAACCGAAAGTCGAAAAAGCCTAAATCCGCAAACTCAAAAATCAAAATGCCCACACCATTACGTCATCATGGGAAAGCTCCGCTTTGACTCACCGCGTGAGCCTACAGAATTGAGGGATTGCGGAAACTTGTCAGCGACGAGGCGTCCGGTCAGGATCAGGAAAT
>BDGG01000012.1:116972-134984 GCA_001949185.1 Ramazzottius varieornatus | reverse complement strand
TCTTAAATGTTTCTGCAATGAGATTATAGACTCATAGTCAACGAACACCGTCTTCTCGCAATGTCTGTAATGCAATTGTTAACATTTGTTCATTTTTTTGTTTTTTTATTTACAATCGTGCGGTTACTGTTTTACGAATAATCTGCGGACCTTCCCATCGTCAGCCTTGTGTTTACAGGAGTATCGTCCAGGGTTCTTCGGCTTGGAGGATAGCTGGTCTCCAACTGCTGATGTTCGTGTTCCATGTTCCGGTTAATGCGATCTGTCAACACTGCAATACGATGGCTCTCCACGGATGAATTGCTGTCTGTACAGTCCTCCCATCTCGTCCAGAGAGTTTCCTTTGCGGACCCAGGAACGACCGTTGTCCGGTCGGTTGTGAGCGTTGCATCGGCTGCTCCCACGGTCGCAGGAGCTAACGAGTAAGATCTGCGTATATATGCGACATTCAAATGGGCAGAGTAGATCAGTAAGGCGCGGCCAGATGACATCATATGGACTGGGGCGTGAATTAAAGAATATCCGTACACAACCAGTCAGCGATCAGAATCTCCGACTTTGGACAATCTTGATTGGCGGATCCAAGATGATCGTTTGCTTGTTCCCGCTCTATAATTCCTAAATTACTGATCTACTCGGTTATCTTGCAGTTTGAAAGTGAAGTTTCTTCGAGATGGGAAAGAATACATGGCTTATGGCAAGAAGGGGGATACGCTGCTGGATATGATAATCAACAATGAACTCGATTTCGATGGCTTTGGTAATTTTAACTGACCGCTATGACTGCCCTGTATAACTGCGCTAAAAAAGGCGTGATTTGATCGTACGATTTATGAAATGTGTGTGTCTTTTAGGTGCTTGCGAAGGTACTCTTGCCTGCTCCACTTGCCATGTTGTTTTGAAAAAGGATGTCTTTGATAAGTTGCCGAACAAAGCTTGTGATGAAGAGCTGGACATGCTGGATCTCGCATATGGCCTTACTGATACGTACGTAGCAGCTGTAGTGTTGTTGTTTCTCTTCGAACCGAAATGGGGCCTGTCCTGCTTTCCTTCGCTTTCATCCGTATTTCTTACCGTAGTATCATATGTAGCAAAATATGATAACAGCAGGAAAAGATGCTCGATGTTTTTTTATTGCAGGTCCCGACTGGGATGTCAAATAGAGATGACGGAAGAACTTGATGGCATTGAGGTTGAGGTACCTGCTTCTACATTCGATGCTAGATGACCCGGTGACTGTAGGTGTGAAGGGAAAAAGGACGATGACGGAAAGAAGACTCACTGTTTCAGCTCGTGAGGGCGAGAAGAACAAGTTGTGATGAGAAGAGTGCCTTTTAGTATTAAATTGTCTTATCAGCTAGTAAAAGCCTCCTGGCGACTCTTGGGTATCTCCTTAGAGTTTCTCATTTGTGACCATAAGTAATGATGCTAAACTGTCATCGACTATGCCGGTCATACTCTGGATCATTTGCATGTGCTGATTGTGCTTAGCATTGGTCGCAGGAAAAGTTGGAGGTGCGCGACTTCTGTGGTCGGATCTGTGGAAAACCACCGTAAAATACAGATCGTTTTAACTTGCGATGTCGCACAGTGCTTTGATTTTGTATTCATGAATGCTTGTTGTTAACTTCATTGAGAACGGTAGCAGCCACTGAGCGCCGGTCACTACGGATTTCAGGTACCGGTACAGTCCTTCCTGTGAGATGTGACAGTGCAAACGCCCGAAATCAGTTCCGGACGGTTCATGTGTGCATGCATTTGCTCCCCATGCTGTTCGCATGAGAGCGATCAGCCGATCAGACACACGTTTGATTATTTGATCAAGTTAAAAGACAACCGGACTTCGATCAGCTGATCGTGCTGTGCAGTGCATGGCCAGCAGTCCCGTGCAGAAACGCTGTTCGGTTGCAGAAGAAGCGATTGTCACATCTCACAGGTAGGACTGTATTTCCTGAAGTGCGCTTCCGTCTCCGGCATGCGGGAACCGGAAGCCGGATCACTGAGCAGCGAAATGAGTTGCTCGATTGATGTGATGGGGCAATAGTCTAGGGGTATGATATCCGCTTAGGGTGCGGGTGGTCCCGGGTTCAATTCCCGGTTGCCCCCATTTTTGCGTTTTCTACCGAAAATCTGCAGTTCTTCAAAGTATACTTCCTCGGTGAAGTTCTATCCATCTGATTCCTTTTCTCACTCTATAAGCAACTCAAGGACAAAAAAGAATCTCCAATGATGGCTTTATGATCGGTCCCTCAAGATCAATGAAAGCCACGGCGTTGTACAAGAGATTTCTTCTAGTCCGACTAAAACATAATCAAATTCGACGATGTCGCATAGCATACAAAGTAACACTGACACCGTAATGAACGAAAGTTTCTACACTCTAATCGGGGAAGTGTTGGTCATGAGCAGGATTTGGCCAGTGCCCGCGTTTGATCCGATGAACGTCGAAGGATTTGGGCCAGTCTCTCTCAGCTTTCACCGGTTTGTACAGCTTCTTTTCTCTCAGGCCCATGGGAATCTTGTCTACGTGAGGATCGGCAGTCACTCCGTTGTAGATTGGGTCCTCGTCTTCATCGTAATAGTCGTACCGAATATGCAGGTTTGGTGGAAGGTCGGGCACCTGCTGGAACTGCGTCAAGCCGTTCGTGCCAGCCACCGGCGTTTGGTAAAACCTGACAACGTCTTCGACCGTCCGGATTTCGTAGAGATGGGAGTTCGGGATAGTGTAGTTGAAAACTCTTTCACAAGAAGCCAAAAACTGCAACATAAGAAAAAAATATGGAGAGTTAGTTATTCCGCCTAGTAAACAAACACGACAAGATCGTTTTGCCCAGGTAGCGCACGTTTTCAGAGTTATCGGCTGCAGCGTGCGCCACTTGCAAAAGCGATCTTGTCCAGTTTGTTTACGGAGGTCTCAACTGATCTCGTGAATTACCAAGATTTCCTTCTATATCTAGTAGACTCGGGAAACATTGCTGAAAAAATTTCCCAAAGATCTTACGTGAAATTTCGAAGCGCGATTTGGGAACCGAAGCTGCAAAGGTTGCTCCACTTTGAGAGCTCCGAATGCCTCTTCAAACACTCCTCGTATCCTTTCGGTAACGTCGGCAGGAGGGTTATATGGGATGGCAATCTTACCTAGCCTGAAAAGAACATCGGGAAGAATGAGTTTAAGATGCGAAAGCCATCAGGAAACAACGAGAGTGATTATTCGAGAAAACGGATTTGTGATAATTTTCACCCTTTATCGATTATTTTCTGAAGCGCTGCTTTGTCGTGCGTGCCAAGGAAAGATGAACCTTGCACTTCCGATCTTGCAAGATTGAAGTCTGATGGGTTAAGAGGTTCTGTGGAAGCTGGAATATCCCTCTTGGGTCGGAACATGCTGGGTAGGCTGATGGATACCGTCGGTGAAGTGGACAGGTGCCGTCTCGTAGCGCATTCCACATGACGGAGAATCCAGTGCGTCCGAGCCGCCATCTTTCGAGACCGTCAACAGCACCGACTTCTTTCTTGTTCCAAGCTCGAGGATCTCACATCGAGTCACTAAGAGAAACTAGAACAACGGAGTGTCAGAGTCGACGTGACGGAAACAGGAGTTCAAAAGTGAATCGGGGGACGAATCGGACGATAAACCTGATGATACCGAATCAAGAAGAGCCGAGCTAATCAATCGAACGCCGAACCCGAAGCCGATTAGTATTGTCTGTGAATAATGATATCAATATGTAACATGATCTGATGTCATGTCATGTCATATCGATGGCAGCTCCTATGCTGGCTTCCTAGTTCCTACTGCTACGGGAAACTGGGGGCGGGGGGTGAGTGATGCCAGCAAGGGCTCAGGACATGTTTGGAGTAGCGTTAACCGATTCGTTTTGGAAGAACGAAGAATGGCATAAACTTTCTCTCCTCGTGCATTCTTAAGCCTTAAAATTCAAACTACACTTCCGGCTCCGCCAAGATTGATAGTCTTCCGTTCATGTTTGTACCACGAAAACGCTCACCTACATAATGGAGAGGACCTGGTCAAAGCTCAACAAGTAACCCGAAGCGAAGCTAATTCAATGCAACACTAATCCATAGCGATAGCGTGCTCCAGAGCCCAGAAATACGGAGATATAAAGCGCGAATGTCGTCGCTATTCAGCGGTAGAATTAGAATGAAAGAAGACTGAAAAAAACAATCAGAGAAATGATCATCTAAAACGCGAACAACCAGGTGCCGTCTTGAACTACAACTTGCAGTCATAACTGAGTAATATTCGAAACGAAACCAAACTCGGAAACTTTTACTAATAACTTGTTACAGTTAGACAAAGAATGCCATTACAGTTTATCTTGGCGGTCCTCCATACGCATAGCCCTGTGCCTGCTGACCCATCTGCGCCTGTCCAGGCTGCTGGTATATACCCGGATAGACCTGACTAGCACCGGCTTGTTGCTGTTGTGGCTGCTGTTGAGGTGGCTGTCCCACAACGCTGCCCGGGCTCTGCAAGCCGAACGCGCTCTGCCCCATCATATGTCCACCCGGAGCCCCAGCAGCTCCCGGAAGTCGGGCATAGGGGTTAGCACCAGGCGCCGCGAACTGGCTACCCATAGCTGAAGGTGGCGGAGGTCCCACAGATGGTGTAGAGGCTGCACCCATCTGTGTGGATCCTGGTTGCTGCTGTCCGGGTGTAGCTGTACGAGGTGGGGGAGCACCACCTGGGTACTGCTGCTGTTGCTGGACCATGAACTGCTGCTGCAGTCCGGTAGATGACGTGGAGCCGGGAAGAGACGAGCCGGCTGGTGTCGGTGGGAACGAGTACTGCGCCTTCAAGCCGGCAGCACCGAGACCTGGCTGCTGCTGTTGCGCGGCTTGACCAGGGTGCCCTGAAATAAGGGAACGTTATGATACAAGACTTAGTAGAGGGCTCGACACCATACTCGCCCAGATCGTTTTCCCTTCGCGCACGCTTCCACTGTTATTAGCTTAGCGCGTGCGCCACTTAGGAAAAACATCATTCTACACACCTGGAAAGGCGCCCTGCTGTACCGGATGCTGGCCAGCTTGTCCATACTGGCCTGGTTGTGGTGCTTGTTGGTGCTGCAGGGGCTGCTGCGGAGCATGAAGACCTAGGTTTGCTTGAGTTTGTTGTTGTTGTTGCTGGTGCAAATGCGACGGTTGGGTTTGCTGTTGGTGCTGCTGGGGTGTTCCCTGTTGTCCGAAATGACTGGCCATCTGCGCAGATGGTAACTGATAGGCGTGTTGCGACTGCTGGGAGGTGGGCTTGGTCAGTCCGTGAAGATCTTGTCCAGCAAGGCCGTTCTGCTGCAGATGCTGATTTTGCACGAACGGCGTATGGGCTTGAGAGCCCGCATGTCCGTGCTGGCTGGCGGTTGATCCTGACATCTCCGAATCACGACGACCATCTGAACTACCTGTAACATAATTTTGAGGTAAAAGAGTGGCCAAAAGACAAGCAGGTCACTGTTTCAGGTGCCAGCAACAAAAATACACCGTTACCATTCACCTGCACACAGTGTACCTAACAAACACTACGAGGCTGAAGTACGTAGGCCCACGACGCACATGTCCATCTGCTTTTTACTCATCCTACCTTTCAAGCTCAGCTCTTCGAAGCCTCCATTCTCCAGGAGAGCGCTTCCCGGAGCTTTGGCGCTACTGTGATCTTTGGCATGCGTAGTAGCTTTTTGCTTGTTGTCAGTTCCTTGTGTCAAAGCGAGTGAGTCAGTTCCGCCAGAAGCAGACTGCGTTTCGCGCATGACTTTCTCCACGACGGAATGGATCCCATCGTTGATGGTAGATGGTAAAGCCGTCAGTTTCTCCTGCAGTTGATGGAAAGCATCCTGCCATCCATGAGAGGACGCATCGCCTGTATGGTGAACCCCATCGGTATCACCCGCACCATTCACTACGCAGAAAATGAACAAAATGGTAAAGACAAATTCCACACTTAATATTGAACTGTGGCAAAGATGGTCAACTTCGTGACGATTATCGAAAGCAGACAACACTCACAAAATAACTGGGTCTTCAGTACTTTATCCGTCTGCAGCAGAGCGAACGTCAAGTCTGCATCATCAGCTATGGTGATCATATCCCCATCTACGGCAAAGAAAAGCATCAAACTTTGGAAGGCATTGCTACGAGGAAGAAGCTGGAGATACTAGTATTGTTCTTACCTTCGTCTTTGTACTTGACGATAACTTGGTCAGAGCTGTTGATCTTGCCCTTGAAGACTCTCTGCATCATGATAAGTAACTCATCCTGCAAAACCCAAGTGGCTTCAGAAGACTACACATTTCAGGAGCAAAGATTATAGGCAATTTACGTAGTTCAAGTCTTCGTTCAAGAGAGGCAGTCTTCGCACATCGTTTCCCAAGCGGACTTTGATAATGATCCTTTCATCTTTGGCATACTTATGACTACCAGCACTGGAGCTTTGTTGTCCTGAAGTATTCATGGCTTGTTGGGATGTAGAATGCTGACGATCTTGAGATTCTTGATCCCAGCTGCTACTTCCGGTGGCGCTGAATCCTTGCGTGCCTTGACCAGCAAACATCCTGCAAAAGCTTCGCGTCGCTCGATGATCGTCCTCCGATACCTCAAACCAAGAGTCAGAGTTCCACTCGATAGCTAACGTCTTAAACCTTCAAAAGATGCAAAACCGGACTTCGTCGTTTGGAAACTAAGATCAGCACATTTGATACAAGTGTACGACCAAATAAACCGTTAGAAATGGGTGTATGAAGTCAGATGGCTAGAGCCAATGAAATTTGCGTATGAAGCATAACCTAATTCTCATTGGCTGAGTCGTGAGCAAGCTCAGGTAGACTGTTACGCCCATTTTTGACGGTTAATGTTGTCGTACACGTGTAAGGATTGCATTTCCCCGGAATGTGGCCAACGTGTCAAGTGCAGTGTCCTGGTGACCAATGCAGGAAAAGTGAGTAACACCAGCAGAAGGTATAAGCATTTGCTCGATTGGTTTCAGACCGCAAAGCTACACTGCTTTCTTTCTCGCAAACCAGCGGTCAGCTTCAGGCTTTCAACTGAAAGTTCGGAGTTTCCTGTATTCAATACCATGACCAATGGATTCTTTCTGTACTTGTTCAAGAGCAGGCGGCTGCAGGCCCTTCTGCCAAGTCAAAACTCTTCCAATTCGGTTACTGTACCTTTGTTTTACTGAAGCATTGAAGATCTATTAAAGGATCCATCAATCCTGTTCGACTACGAGGAACTTCATGTGTGCAAGGAGCCAAAGAAAATCGAACCAAATTATTGTCAACTTTCTTGGCTTCCAAACAGCTCGCAAAATATCGCACGTATAAATAAGTCACCACAAGCAGCACTCAAATTGCTTTTAAAGCCGAATGATTTTCTGAGCGAGAAGAAAGAAATTTCTGAACACTATAAGACATACGAAGCAGCGCAACAGGGAAAACTAGAAATCCTCGCCTTCTGGTTCCGCGTCGCCATCACGTTCATCTTGTTCTTGCTCTTCAGAAGTCGACCCACCTTCATAATCCAGCTGGTGCACGTCGCTTCTTTCGCGACGTGTCTCGGACATGTCCAGGGCCGAGTTGCTATCCTCGTCGGGTTCTTCCTTCATCATGAATGTGTCCCGCTCCGCAGACGCCGATGACATGGGTCGGCTGTCTGAATTACGTCCATGTGTCATTAAGTGAGTCTTCAAGTTGGTGGATTGCGTGAAAGCTTTGCTGCATCCATCGAAGGGACATGCGTAGGGACGAACGCCAGCGTGAATCCGCGCACTGTAAAAGACAAGCATTTTCAAATTAATTCTGCAGATTCTCGCTTTTCCGTATCACAAAATTGACAGTGCCAGTGACAGCCAGTTTCGAACTCGAAGGTGAATCCAGAGGCCGGTACCCACTCAGAATGATCGTTATTCCAAGTGGCGCACGTTCCCGGCCAATAACAAACAACACTGAGCTACTGGACCAGATAACCAGGCCGAGATCGACCGTCGCCCTCCCAGTTTTCCATTGACTCACAGTGAAGTCCGCGCGTAACGTCACCATTTCTGGCTGGCTGTCACGTGGATAACCAATGTATTCCCACACGATGGTGTGGCGCCATGCGCGACCGTCTGGCGGACTGTGCAAAATTTGGAAGCGGAAGTGCGGTGCAATTTGAGCCTTCACGTCACGAATGCGAATACTTGTAGCAATGGTTTAATTTGAAGCAGACATTACTTTTACGGTAAGCGAACTGAAGAACAACGAAGCAACAAAAAGAAAGATAAAAGCTTTGTAAAACAGAAAGAAGACTCACTGGGTGCGGAGGTTGTGATCGAGAGAGAACCGTTTGCCGCAGCCTTCAAAGTTACACTAAAAAGATACAAAACGAGATCGTATTAGATTCATAAACAAAACCAACACCAACATCAATAAAAAGATAACCAAAGCAGTTCCATCAGTCCACAGATTCTGAATTGAGGGAGTTATTATCCGAAGGCACCTGGAAAGGCTTCTCGCCTGTATGGACGACATAATGTCTTCGCAGTTTACTGTTCTCCGTGAAGCTTCTTCCGCACACTTCACACGTATGGCACTTGGGCGCATGCGATTTGCGATGCTTCCGGAAAGAGGAGATGTTGGCGAATTGCTTGTTACACCCAGGGAACGTGCAAACAGCCGAGCCGTCTTCCAGAGTTTTCCCGTAGGCCTGAAGATCGCTCATGGCTTGGAGAATTTCCGGTGGATCAGGCGTCGTTCGCTTCTTCTTTTTCTTCTTCTTCTTGATGCCTTCACCGGTCTCACCACCTCCTGTAGCTGCAGAGCGGCTCATGTCGTCGAAGTCACCGCGCGCAGCTTGCTGGAATAACTCTTCCGTCCAAACGAAGCCACGAAGGCGCTCTTGTTTCTTCTGCTCGGGCCAGTCTTCTCTTATCCAGACTTTTTTCTTGAAACTACTACCGAAGAGCGTTTCTTGATCGGTTTCTATCAAGACCCATTTTTTACTTGACTCATCAGCGTTGATGGGGAAATTTCGACGGGAGGCTTCTGTAAAGGAGGCGTCTTTGACACCTTTCGTTCCCTTCTTCTTGCCCTTGTTCGCAGAGCTCTTGTCGCCGTTGGTGAGGTTGCCCTTTAGGGTCTGGGCAATATCGAGGTAGTCGGAGTGAGCCATGTCCAGGTTGAGATCAGATTCTTCTTTGAAACCATCCGGCATATCGCAGTCTGGGTCGAGATAGGAGGACGACTGACTTGTCAAGTCCATTCCCGGAGAATCCATGCCAGCCAGAGGGCTTCCTTGACTGTACTGAGAGAGGAGCGGATCTGCAAAGATGGAACCAAGCAACCTTAAACACGTAGGGAATATACGCGAGGAAAGTGCACCTGCAGGCTGCAGCTGCAAAAGTGGCAAATCATTTATAAAGAAAATAGTTAATAGTAGTTCAAATTAACTCAGGAGAAATTAGAAAATCAATAATAATCGATAGAATGACAGTCGGGGCACTGATGTCAGTCCACGAATAACATGATTGCCCCACCAAAACGCAAGACTGCACGCATGAAAAATGCCTATTGCCAACAGTAAAGCAATCAAACCAAGTAGGACTTTACTAGCGGCTGCAGCTGTCAGTTCGCATGGCAAGGCGTATAAAATCAATAAAATCAATCAAACAAAAGACTGGTATTTTTTCCAGTTGTCAAAACTTCGCTCACTTACCGTGGTTTATTGCAGCATTCCAAGGAGGGTAATCCATCAAGTCCATAGCTCCTTTTCCAAACTCCTGGTAATGTTGGTGATAGTTCCGAACGCTATTTCAAGATGCGGAAATCTGGCCAAGGTTGTCTCCGACGGCATGCTGAAGAAGTGATCGCGTGAGGCAGCTCAAGTTTGGATCGATAACCAGGTCAGGCCAACCTTGGAAAGAGGTTTGTCTGGCAAACGAAATGCAAACTTTATTGACTCCTCGCCTAGCCACGTGGTGTGATGTTGTAGATCTACTGGCACGTGTCTGTAGAGTGTCACTGTATCGATCCGTTCCGCAAAACACGAGGAAACGCCCACCTGCTTATTTCCATTCCCTACTGCTGAATAGTGCTGATGGATCTCGAAGCAATCACGACGAAAGCTTCTCATCTGACCACCATCCTTGCAACCGAAAACCTGGAAAAGCTATTACATTCCGCCCTGGAACATCTTTTCGAAGTCGTTTCTCTGTACTCGTTCCCGTTGTCCATCAAGCTGAGCCAGTTCTCAGATGAATTTTTCCTGTTGATTGATTTGGTACTACACGGCTATAACCTCTGTCACCATTCGGCGGGTTGGACGGAACGGAACTACGGTCTAGTGCGCCGGTATGACGAAAAAGTTTCTCGTCGAACCTTCCTGCTTCGCTCGTTAGTTCAGCTCACCGCCTTGCCTTACGTTCTCCGGAAGCTTAAAGATATCTTAAGCCAACTTTCAAGAGAAAAATGGAATCAGAAAATAATGCTCAGGTTACAGACTTGTTTGAGGTACTTCACCTCATTGCTGACATTGCGTTCCATTGTCCGGTTTCTCGCCAGCCGCAGTGCACACTGCTCGCCGCAACAGGAAGTAATCGGCGTACATTTGCAACGCCGTACACAAACAGATGTCGAACATTCCAAGCAGCTCTTGAGGAAGGAAGGGCTTTGTATCAAGGTTGTCGATCTGTTGTTTCGCAGTGCGTTCCGCGCCATGGCAGCGGGGAGTCTTGCAACACAGCTGTGGGCTTCCTCGTCAGAAGACATCAAAGCACTACTGAAGCCTCCGCTGGACAGGCCGAAACTTCCGCCGATCAAGCTCTCCACATCTATTGGACACTGTCCGATATGCAGAGAAGAGTTTGAGAAACCAACGGCGGTACAACCTTCTGGAATAGTTTATTGTTATGACTGTATTGTCAAGTTTGTGGAAGAAAAGGCTCGGTGTCCTGTTTCAAAGATGACTGTCTCGATGAACCAACTTATTGTACTGTTCGACTAGGAAATCCATAAACCACTTCCTTGTCAGAGGTTCAAAGAAAGGTTGCTGGATGTTTAGAACGCCCGATAGCCTTCTGAGATGAGACGATACTGGTAGAATGCGAATCCGATTCCCAAAAGCTGTGAGAGCAGAAGGTTGTGATTACAACACGAAACACATTCTAAATTTTTTGAACAAGGCAGTCCCAACAACTTACATCAACAATGGCGATTCCGACGGCGACGCCGATGATAGTGGGTGTGTTACGGTTGACCATGGCACGAAGTCTCGGTGCGCAACCCTAAAAGCAGAAAAGGAAGTTAACGAGCTGAGTACCGAGCTCGAACCGGAAAAATCTTCCACTCTAGATTGTTGCTGGCCTTACCTGTTCCATCCATGAGTTGTCCAGCGTGCGGACGTTTATACAGCCCGGGTCTTTTAGTTCCAACGTCCGAGTATTCTGCATCTTACAGCAATACACCGGAGGTACTCCACCGCTCTTCGCCCAGTACGGAGAGTTCTGAAAGTCCGTGTAGCCAGACCTTCCACCACAACAGCCAACCTTCAATGAAAAAATTATTCGTTGAGTCACCTAAAAGATGTCCGCCGGCTCGAGGCTGCAGACGTGAAAAGTGAAATTTTGTCAAACAAACTTAACAAGACCGTTTCTCCAGATGGCGCACGCTCTTGCCCAATGATAATGAGAATTTACGCCACTTGGAAACAAGCTTGTCGACTTCTTTGCCGAGCTCCCAAATGGTATTTTCGTACCCAGGTCTGGATGAGATTGATGAAGATGGTAGGTTGGACCGTGTTGTTGTTGTACGTTTGATACGGAGTAACTATGACGCGGTTGTTGACGTCCCGAGTGGTCATCACGTAGTCATAGGAGTCAATTGCGTTCTCGTACCCATTGGCGATGTTGGTGAGGAGCTTCGGCCTGTCAACGGCCCAAGCGATACCGGCGCCGATTTCCAGCAAAACGATGATGATTAAAATAACCGCATACTGGAACAGAAAATAGAATTATTGGAAAAAGTTATCCGCCCATCGTTTTCGATCAGTAGCATGGCTGCTTAAGCCGCCAGAAATCATGGAGGGAGATGCGAGTACTGTACCGACGCCCTCGCTGTTCAAGGGAAGTGAAGCTAAGAAGGACCTCAGCGACTCTTTTCTACGGTTCAATGTATTAGACAACTGTTACCGTAATTAGCAAAGCTCTCGACTCCCGATACGCCGCCCATATTCCCAGAACCCCGATTAGAATAGCGAAGACCCCAGAAGTGATCAACAGGTTGGCCACCGTTTGCACTTGTCCCACACCATCGTTGATCTTGTTCGTCACATCGACGTAGGCCCGACCCGATGGATCGACGTTGACCGATGGATTCAGGGAGCTCACCAAGTGGGACACTTCCGACTAGAAAGGCGATAACGGCAACTTCGATTTCCCAGATAACGGTGAGAAATCAGGGAAGACGGTGTTATGTTTGCTACCCACAGATCTAGTATCATATGCCTGACCAGAAATTCTGTGCATCCACCATCGGAGAGATCCACTTACGCTAATCCAGATACCCACTCCCAACGTGACGCAGGCCAGAATGATAATTACGATGTTGATCCCGTACAGCGAATACCTAGGGAGTATAAAGGTGTAATTGAGACCGGTTCGAGCATGCAGAGTCAAGATGGGATACGTACTTCGCACAGCGGGGACCACCCATGTCCCGTGCCATCATCCGGCGAGTTTTCAGCACGGACGTCGACACCGGTGTGAATGGAAGAAACCTTCCGGGCAGCTTGCTGTGGTTTGGTGCTCAAAAACTCATGAATTAATTTCCAGATCGCGAAAGAGCCCACAACGAAGTCTGGTGGTAAGGATCAGGGAACAGAAATATCTATCGTACAGTAACAGCATTTCCAGCCTGCGTCTTTTCTCGTGTTGCGATATGAGCTATGGGCAAGAACTAAAAGAAGCCCGCGGGACTTGAAAACCATGTAGCCGGAAGTCAAATTACTCATTCGACAAGTATTACGGAGCTTCCCATATCGCCCGAGGACCTCGCTCTAACAGTGCTCGAAATACTGTATCGCGAGTGCCACCTATAAATATGCAGTTTCAACATTCCACTAGAGACAAACTGGGTCACTTTATTGCGTGAAAAACGGGTTTTCCGATTGTAGAAAATCTTTCAACTGTGGGTAACAGGATGGGATAGAAGGAGAAGAAGCCACACGTTTATCCCAGTGCAAACTCAAATGTCCTAGTTGAACAGATGGACCGTTTAGATCCCGAGAAAGAACAGGAAGGGTTTTCAAAAATTAAAATTTTGTTTGAAATTTTCACAGCATGCGATGCATATACCTCACTGGTTTACAAAAACTGGATCAAAATACAAGAACATGTAGCTTGCTTACGGAAAGGAAAGATTTGGTGCGTTCGAAGACAATTCTTCATCTGGCGGGAACCCTAGAAACTTTTGGTCTCTCCGACTAATGTCGCTTATCGCTGATGGCTCCGCATAAACAGAAAGCCATTACGACTCCAATAAGCTAAAAAAAGAATAACAGATATCAACTTTATGCGCTGATCTTAGCCAAAATCAGAGGAGTGAGTACCTCGACCAGGCCCACGCCGACCATAACTCCGATCACAAGAGGCATGTTACCATTGACGAAGTCCTCCACTCGTCTCACACAACCCTGAAAGAGAGCAAATGCGTGGTGTTCTTCTGGACTTTACTGCTTTTCTTGTATCGGGGGTTTCTCCGTGCATGGAAGGACAATGGGGAGCTCGGCAAACACACTCGATCAGATCGTTTTCCAAGCGGCGCACGTTGCATTGATTTTGGCTGATATCGTGCGCCACTTGGGAAGCCGATCTGGCCGAGTCTGTTTGCCGAAAAAACCGTAGCCTAATACTTACAATGTTCTTGTTGGAGTTGAAATCATCGGGGGTGGTGAAACAAGTATTGTATTTGCCTAGTTTCAACTGCAGGGGATCTTCCATTTTGCAGCAAAAGACGGGTATCTTTGGCTGCATCGTCGAAGGTTTGACAAAATTTCTATCTCGCAACTCGTACTGGGTACCCGCGAAGTTTGGTTGGCCGTTGGATCCTTCTTCAATTCCGCAGCACCCGAGCTGAAATCAGCAAAATGAGCATCACTTCAACCTCGAAAGCTACGGTCCATGTTCGAGATACGTACCCACATCTGCAGGGAGTTCAGACCATTGGTAGCCAAAGTTTCATTCTGGGTCCACATATTGCCGAATGCTGCTCTCTTAGTCTGACCAGTAATGATCAGTTTACCGTTGTCTGACTGGGTGTCTACACCACTGTAGTCCTTATTCCAGACCCTCAGTTCTCTGATGATCTGGTCCTGGACCGGCTGCTTGTACACTCCGAAGGCGATACCCAGTCCAATTTGCGCGCATATGATGATGATTAAACATATGGCGTACTGCAAACACGAAACTCATAAATCCGTTCCGACGAATGAGCAAACAGTAAATTGGGTATTACGATAGTCCAATGAAGGCGTCAGACTTTGCATTAGATAAGCCATATAAACCTCAGCCATGACTATACGGTCCCTCTTTCCCGGTATCATTATTTACTGTACTCGCACGGTGATAAGAATGCATTGATTAATTGCTGACTTGGCCTCAATGAATTTGGGGTGGAGCGAACTTGGAACTTACGCCGATAAGCAGAGGCCTCCATTCTTTGCAGGCACCACAGCATCCCATGAACCCAACCAAGAAAACGAAAGAGCCAATGCCGATGGCCACATAGCCTAATGTTTTGACGTAGGCTACGTTGTCTGTCAGAATATTACTGGCCACTGTGGTGGATTGTCCGCTGGCGTCAACTATTGACAGGAAGTTCATGTAACTTCCTGAATCCACCTGTTGAATTTTTTGCAAAATGTCAATATCGGTGCCTTGCTTGTCAAGATCGATATCACAAAGAAAATGAGCCGAACTTACCACAACCCAGATACCGACGCCGAGAACCGCTGCTCCACCCAGGAAGAATATGAAGTTGAAGAGGAAAAGGACATACCTACAGTAGAAAAAGCATTAGGTAAGCTTATCAGCCTAGATTGCGCGGAACATCTGGGAGATCGGCAAACAAACTCCAAACAAAATCGCTTTGTCCGTTAGGAAATCGATCCTGTCAAGTTCGTTTGCCGAGTTTCCCCCTCCGGTGTCGGAAGCTGTATCATACTTGGCAAACTTGGCTCCACAATTCAGGCCCATGGTGGAAGCTGGTTAAGGTCGCAGAAGGCCAAGGAAGAAATCGGTACACCAATAAGGAAGTCGTGCCCAACAGGTGATGTAAGTCACTTCCACACGTCTGCTGTCCAAGGATATCCGGGTGAGATAACTCTGCGGCGTTAGCACTTGCCGGCGCTTTTCTTACCTATAAATGAAAAATGATAAAAATTCCCCAGCTAAGCTATCAGCCGTTTACCGAACCGTCGACAACTTTCAACTGAGCTAAAAGTTTAGAGCCTATGGCTTGAACCTAATGCTTGTAAACGCACAAAGATGCTAAATATATACGAAGGTAAACAAGAGCGGTATCTAAATGGTGGCAAAGTGCACCTTGACAGCGATAGCTTTCCACATTCTTCCTTGTGGAAGCGGTGACGAGTACAGTACCTCAGACTACGGTGCGCAATGTCAACAGCAATGTTACCCTAGCGCAAGCACCAAATCATAAGTATAACTCTGTCATGGCCGAATGGAATCTACAACGTGAGCAAGAGCACGGTCCGAGTACTCCAACGGAGCTCCTCACTGTTTGGTCCGTACACACCTGTCATAAAGCGAACGCACCGTTGACGATGCTGGCCAAGCAAGCGAACTGGACCGTGAAATGTGCCGTAAAGCAAAGTTACGATAAACAGCAAGTGAGAAACCGGCCGCAACATTTTCATGATTTGTGCCTAATGCCTATGTGCCACAGAAGGGACTCCAGTTCTTCTTTTGCTCTGGCTGAGGAGTCCTGCAGGATGTGCCTCGCCCGGGATCGCACCTTTCGTTCGCGAGGCGGGGCAGGTCCACGTGAAACACAGGAGTAGAGCTGATAATGAAAGGCTTCGCCTACAAGGCAAGAACAGACTGATAAGGCAGGAGAAGATACTATAGAATGCGAACCTTCCACGTTGTGGTGGTGATGTCAGCCTGAATTCAAAAGCCCGAAGTGGTGAAACAATACGGCCGATAACGCGCTGAACTCATATTTACCGTACTTAGAATTCACATGAAACTCGGGAAAGAACCTCGGTGATTAAGTCTGCAATAAAACATGTTATCAGACGTCGTACACTGAGTCATGGTCCCGTGGATCATGGATGAACGCTTTTCGACCGGAAGTAGGAAACGGTATCAGTCTGTGGGCGTCATTTCACCTTATGATGCCATCATTGCCATGCGACTCACATGGCAAAACTCAGTCGTGCCCGTTTAGGAAGGCCCCGTACATCATACGCATAGAGGGTTCACAGGCCGTCTACGTCCAGATAATTTGGAGAAGCAATGTCATCGTCTTGACTTACAGCGGAAGGTAGAACGAAATCGACTCTTCGAGCGTGCGGCAGTCCGATATGTTGTTCTCAGCTTTGAGCTTAATGGTCTCCGTGGCAGTTGAGTAGAGTTCTCTCAGCGACGATGCTCCTTCCTGAAGTTGTCGTTTGCCAAGTAATAAATATGCATCGTTGACCAAACGTCCGACTGTAGACAGACCGCTGCCTTTCGCGGAGATGCAAAGACACTGAATTTCGTCCCAACTCCCAAGTCACAAGGTTTCGCTTATCCGTAGAAAAAGGCCATGCTGTTTTGCGACCTCAGGACTTACCTCGCTCTGTCGCCCAACAAATCCGGTAATCCTGAAGCTGACGGGAAGGGTTCTGTACTCCCGGATGGCTGGATCTGAGAGAAAGACGAAAATTTTGAAAAGGACTCATGAAAACAAAAACAAAATCAAAGTACTGTACTGTGCGCCTAGTATAATCAATCAAGGAAACAACCTCCTGCGAACTGCTCGCGATAAAGTAAAAAGCGGTTGTACAGTGACTAGCGACTACAGTCCACTCGCTCGAGATGTATTCACCGGCTCACCGCTGTTCGATTTCAAAATGTTGAAATCACAGCAAACACAAGAGCGTCGCCATAAACATACTGTATTACCTCTAAGGTTTCGCGCAGTCGCGTGACAAGCCAATAAACATTGCGTGGCGGGGATAAAAAACTTCACTGCCATCAATCAACAGAAGCGCTAGCCAATCAATTCCTGGCCAATCAAGCGCAGCAATGTGCCACAATCAAACAATCAGTGCCCGGGTGTAATTCANTGATTTGTCACGTGANTGCGCGAAACCTTAGAGGCAATACAGTATTTGAATATTTGTTCAGACACACAGCGGATGCACATGGTGGAAGACAAATGGTTGATTTCCATTCGGATTGATTGTTTGTGGCTGTGTACGTCACTTTCTTCCGTTTTTGGTAAGCTGTACGTTAAATTTTTGACTGGTGCCAAATAGAAATCGAAGAACAATGTACACATCTCGACTCTCGAGCGAGTGGACTGTATACTTTATTGGTTTTCGTTGTCAATTTTCGAAAAATCTAGACTTCCTCGTTCCGGGTATTCAAAATGTGAAAGATTTCTTCCAGACCACGAGAGAACGGAATGGTTCCCAGAACACATGCAGCATTTCCTCTCTGAATATACTAATGATGAGCATTACACTTTACATTACATTACATTTTACATTACATTTACACTTTTACATTACATTACAATCTTCGGAAAGTTGTAGTGTAAAATACAACTGTAAAAGTGTAATTACACTTGGAATTACACGCGAGTATAAAACCGAAATATCCGTTCAAATCGCCATTAACTGATTAAAAGCCGTGTTAATTGAACACGGGTTGAGGGAAACCATTGATTGAGTGATTGTCGATCTGAGAGAAGCTTTACATCAGTGGACATGATGACACAGTCTGGTTTACACTGCCGC
>BDGG01000012.1:101807-111907 GCA_001949185.1 Ramazzottius varieornatus | reverse complement strand
ATGATATGATTTTCATTTACTTCGACATTACTATTTTGACATCGGTACTTTAGAATATTACTTTTCCAGGTGGCGGTGAAACCGATCTAATGGAGCTGGAAAGTCAAATGGCAATCCTTGATGATTTGTTCGGTCAAGACGACAATGACATGCCAAGCAGTGAGGAGCTCGAAGATGACGTGTCTCTGACCGGAAAGTTTTTCACCTTAGCAGATTTATTTGTTGTCAAGTAGTTGTTTGAACCAGTGAAGATTGAAGATTGTTAATAGGTTTACTGTATACGAGAGATTACGTTTCTTTCCACATCTGTAGCGGCTTTGATTTAGCTAACTTGGAGGGGTCATTTGATAGTTTACACTTGGTTTACAGGTTCCGTTCTTTCGGGGTTGTAAAATGTGAACAAGTGTAAAATGTAATTACACTTTTTGTAATTACACTGTTTTACATTACATTTTACATTACACGAGCCGTCAGCTTGTAATGCTCATCATTAGAATATACACACTAAAACGTTGTCTAAGAAATATATATAATTTGTATCCTCTAATACGAACTGTCCCAAATAGTATAGTGGTGAGTCAGCCCGAATATGGATGACCACAGAAAAAGCTGGGGTTCACTCTAAACAATTGTATAAGCATTATCAGTCGGTTTTAGACAGTTAGCCGGACAGAATTGTCCGTCTATTCATAGCATGTCCCAGATAGTATAGTGGTGAGTATCTCCGCCTGTCACGTGGAAGACCCGGGTTCGATTCCCGGTCTGGGAGACTTTTTGCCCTGTTCTCAGAAAACCGCTTTTCAACTTGCGTGGAGGACTTCGCTCGCTGAACGTCTTTTCGACGATCACCAAGTCCCATGAGAGCTGGAAAACGCGGAGAGTCGCCAGCGGAAATTCAGTTTCCGACCACGATGTCCGCTCAGCCGCGCACAGTTCATCCAGGTTGAAGTCAGCAACCATGGAGGCGACCAGTTGTTTCGCGAAAGAAATTGAGGCCAAGCAGGCCGAAAGGACAATTTCGTCTGCTCGGCGAAGGCCAAGTCCTCCTTTTGCGACTGGAAGGCTTGCTTATTTTCAGACTGGATCAGTCATGTTGGTATAATGGTATTCATTATTCTTGCGGCGCTGCTGCAAAGAACATCATCAGAACTAGGAAGTAAATCTGGAAATGTCCATACAGGACTACATCTTAAAACGTATAACAACTTGGGCAAAAAACAAAGCCTGATGGGCATCTAAATTTCCCAGTCTTGATGCCATCAGCTCCGCTTGGCGAATCTTCTCCTGTAAGACTGCCGGTATCGCGTCAAGAAAGACAGGAGCTCCCAGAAGCATCAGGTCTGCACTGCTAAGGAGACTTACAGTTGGGCTGATGGCTTTCGCCTGCGACTTGATCGTCAGCTGCTCCTTCTTACTTCCGCCAAAAAAGGAAGGTTCCACACTTGACCATGCTCAGTTCGAGACCTACAATCGCACACTGTGCAGCTAGTCTGCTGGAAGTCTTCAAGTACCCTGTCGACGTCCTCTCCGATCGTGGCATAGTCGAGATACCAGTAATTCAACTCTGACTCCATCGGCTTGGAAAGCTCCTTAGTCACCAGACAGAAGAACAGTGGTCCCAGCGGGTCTCCCTGCTGGACACCACGAGCTGACGGCAGGACTTGATCCCCGTAGATCCACGCGTCTGCTGACCCATACTAGCCGGACGACGCAAGGTACCGCCAACCGCGATGGAACGGATACTGCCATCCTTTTTGGTCAAGGCGGTCAGAGATGCGCCGTACAGGAATGGACCACAACATCTGAAGGACATAGCTTCCAGTCTGAATGTCAACGGAGTTACTGGAAGCACTATATGACGCAAGCAGATATAACGGAACTTACTTTTTCGGGTCAAGTCGTGCATGACGTCATCGGTTCTTTCGAATTCTAGTGGAGACATCCCCCTTTGATAAAGATTTCGTCAGAAGTTTCTTCAAAAAAATCAGTTTATTTCTTTCTTCTGTGCTCGTTTTGTTCTATCTTATTTTCATCCATCTGCTGTGTTTTCTACCAGTGGTTTGGAGGAGGAAACTGGAGCAAGGAACGGGAAGGATGAGTTCGGGTGTTATCTTGGCCGGACTAGCTTTGGCTGGCGTCAGCCTTGTCGGTGAGTGACTTCAACGAAATAATTATCAATAATTAATCCTCCCAGTCTCCATCGTGTTGGACGAATACTGTATGGTGTACCTCTTTACAGGACGATATCTTGCTCGATCAGGGAAGCCTCTTCTTCAGAAGCTACAGTTTCCCACGAATACATCCGCGTTCGCCAACAGTAAATACTACAAAGGAGGGTTTGATCCGAAGATGGACAGACGGGAAGCCAGCCTCATTCTCGGAGTCAGGTAACATGACCGTGTATTACGGACGTGGTACGAGCTGCTGTCCAACAATATTTTATTGTGCTCGTAGCCCTTCTGCTTCGAAGGCAAAAATAAAGGAGGCTCACAAGAGGATTATGCTTCTAAATCATCCAGATAGAGGTTAGTATGCCCTACGCGAAACCAATGTCGTTTGGGTTGTGTGGTTCATTGAAATTCGTTTCGTTAGAGCCGCTGTTCGTCTGTGGTCTTGGCCGTCGACATGTTGAGTAAATTTTCCAGGTGGTTCACCGTACCTTGCGGCGAAAATCAACGAAGCTAAGGATTTGTTGGACTCTCAGAAGAGGTAACAGGAAACCCAGCACGGACCCCTATCGCGTTTTCGCCTTAGCGAACATTCTGTGATACCTGATAGTAACATCTTGAGTACTTCCCTCTCGCTCTAAATTTCGGCCAGAAGACCGGGAACAGACTGGGAGGGGAATCGAAGCCTGTTCGGGAACTCTCGCTCAGGATTTTACTGTAATCCCTAGTGCTGCAGTGACTGTAGAACGATTGTTATCATTATTAGGACTTCTTGGGTGTTATCGACTTATCGTACATATTGAGTGATCTAATGAGCAAAGATCCGGCAAAGATGAGCTTCCTGGTTCAACTGAAACCTTGAATTACGACGATAAATAAAATAACAGAATGTTAAAATCTGTTTTAAAACAAGAATCCCGGAATAAAACCTAAAATTATTCTGATCCATGGCCTGTTCGAAGTTCGCGTGGAAATTAAACATTCCTCTTCCTCGGAGCGTCACTCCAGCTTTAGTTCTTGAAAAGAGTCTTCGAACGGAGCGAAATAGTTGTCAACAAGGCTGTCGGAGACATCTTCGAGCCGACTGGGGTTCCATTTCGGGCTGTTATCCTTCTCGACCAGCTCTATATAGCAAACATATTAGACATCCCGACGACTGACAGCTTTCAGACAGAGACGATGCTCTCTGCACGAAACTTACTTGCGCGAACACCCTCAAAGAAATCAGAGTCAGTCTGTCTTAGCCGCGAAACCACCCTGTACTCCATATTCAAACATTCCGCGAGACTCTTCTTCTTTCCCAGCTGCAGCTGCTTCATCACAAGCTTCAAGGACGTCGGACTCTAGAGATTTCAAGTCAAACCACGTAAATAAAACCAAAGAACAAAAGACTGGAGAGAAACGAACCATTTTGCTCAGCGTTTCCAGCAGCTTTTGCGTCCATTCAGATCCATCCTCCTTTAAAGCATCGAGAATTTCTTCAACCGTCGCTTTCCCAAAGATCGAGTCTATCTTGCTCAGATTATCCGCGAGGCTAAACTTCGCATTCCTCTGCAGTTCACCCTACGAAGCATATTCGGTAACCGTGTCCGCTTCTCCATTAACGAGATCGGCGAGGTCCGTAACACTGAAGTTCTTACCGCCTTGTCGTAAAGTTCCAGAATGCTCTTCACGTCGTTATCCGACGGATAACCCACACTTATCAGATCGCTTTCCAGCTGTCTAATCTGAAATATATATAGTATTTCACAGCCCGTTTTGGAGAAGACAGATGACGCAAAGTGTTGTCTTCGGATCAACTGGGACGTTGGCAAACTACTGCACTCCAATCGCTGTCCTAAGTGGCGCACGTTATCATTGTTTCTTCGTCGAGAAGAGTGCGCCACTTGCAAAAGCAATCTTGTCGAGTTTTCAAGTGGCGCACGGTACCAGGTTATCGGCTGACAGCGTGTGCCACTTGGATAAACGATTGGGCTGAATTCATTCTACCTGGCTAGAATCCACAAAGTGCGTCGCGATGCCGGCGATCTTGACATCCACCCCCGTGAGTCTGTTACCGGTCAAAGCGAGGTACGTTCCTAGATGGTTCTTGAGCTTAGGCAAGAAGTAAGATCCGCCGACGTCCGCTATGAGGCCGATGGCAGTTTCCGGCATGGCGAACATGCTCTTCTCGGTAGCGACGCGGTACTTCCCATGTACCGATATTCCCACACCCTAAACAAAGCATAAAATGTATAGAATATTCTGCTTGATAAAGATTCTGTATTCTTACTCAAGAAAGAAAAGCGTACTCCGCCCATGGTAATTCCGTGGATCAAAGCCACATAGGGAATTTTGAGGTTGTGGATCCGGTTATTGAGCCTGTATTCATCAGCGAAGAAATCGTTTCCGGTTGCGCCTTCTGGTTGTTTTCCTTGCCGATAAATTTCTGAGGAAAATAAAACGGTCAGGTTCGACGTCATCTAAATCTTGCTCGAGAGAAAAGTTCTTTACCAACAACATCTCCGCCCGCACAGAACGCTTTGTCGCCGGTTCCCTTGCAGATGATTAGTTTCGTTTGGTCCCTTTCCCATCCCTAGAAAACAACAACTACACGAAAATTTTCTTTTGGACTCAGTTTGGTGGTCCTAGACATACTGTACCTGAATTCTATTGTGCATTGCAATAACCATGGAATGCGTGAGTGCGTTTAATGCTCGTGGTTTGTTAAGGGTGATGATGCCCACACCAGCGTTCTTCTCGAAGCGGACATCGTCGGACGGTGTGGAGGAAATGGAACTGGCTCTCGCGACTTGGACCTACAAACAGTTTGCGAGAATACTAACCACACAAGAAAATGCCTTCTCGTCCTCCAGTAGACCTTTACCGCGCTACAAGATGCTCTTTTTTGCAGGAGACTTGCGACTATCCGTAAAACACTGCAAATTAAAACAGCTGATAACGGACTAATTTAATCTCATCCGACGCGAATAACGGTATATGCAGGCAACTACCTCATGTTCGCCATCTTAGTCCGCATCAGACGCAACTTCCGCCACGGCTTCTTCAGAAAGACCGAAAAGACGATCGACAAAATGATCAGCGTTCAATTACAGAAGGGCAGAAAAGCCACTAATTATGTAAATTATTGTTTGAATCGCAACTCGTTAGTCGTTACTTCATGTAATGCTCGATGAGCTTGCGTATGACTCAGCTGTAATGGTTCTGATAATTCGGCAGGACCATATGTTGGTACAGTGGATGTAAAGTACGGTTTGTAGCTCCGAGGGACGCAAAGTCGACTTCACATGTAGTTCAGTTTTTTACGATTACTAACTGGCCGAAGTACCGGAAAGCCACTTGCTCGACTTCTTCCATTTCTTCCGGCAATGGGAAAGTTCCTGACACTCGCTCGGAAGTACCACGATAGCTCGCCGCTTATTGAAGCATGTGAAAACTCTTCGTGTTTTCTTCGACGCGACACAAGGTCGTGATCGAGGTTTTCCGATCGCAAACAAGAAATTTACCGTTCTTCGACAATATTTTCGTTAAAAACACCGAACAAACAACAAACACTTCAAGCGACGCATCAAAACGTGCCATCCCTATTTCACAGTTTTCCAGGAAGTTCAATTAAGAAGACACTGTCGGAAAGTAGCCGACTAAACAGCACCGTGATCAAGAATCATCATACTGTAAAGCTTTGATATTCGACACCGGAAGAAAGGATGATTCACTGACCAATTGGACTTAGGCCTTTGGCTCCTTGTGGTACTTTCGTACGCACACAACATCTTTAGCACGCATCGTCTGTGAAACGACAAAGACATCAGTCAGTATTCGGGTCGAATATACGGATGAAAAGATAACCAGCAGTAGGCGAAGGTCCTCGAACCTCGCCGCGAAAACTTACAGTGGTCATTTCATCCCCAACAAAGTCTCGGTCCACGGTAGTCTGGAAGTCACCTTTAGGATCCTTCTGGGTTTGCTTCAGAGTGTTTCCGGTCAGAGTGAATGTCGTCTACCAACAAGAAGACAAAATGAACAAAAGTTCGCGCTATACTATATACTCGCGCGTGATGTCAGCATACAATAATGGGCGAATGGACGGGAAATCGTAACGACATGCGCTACAACCAACTGCACCTACATTGACATCTCGTCCATCCAAAGTTTTCTCAACGAACTCCTGTCCAAGTTTGAACTTGATTTCAGCTTGCTTGATGGAGGTAACAGTCTTGATGCTGTATTCGTCTTGTCCAATCTTGGTGATTTCCACCGTGGCAGATCCGACCGAGCCCAAAGCCTTCACAGCAGTTCTCAGCGCCCAGCTGACACCTGGCAAAGGAAAGCGCTTACCAATGCTGTCTTTTCACAAAGTCAACAAAGCCACGTAGAGGTATGACGACATGCTAATGGTCTACTGTGATTGTTAGTCAGCACATCGGAACAACGAAGCACATGAACTTACAGGTGATTCACCCAGAAGACCAGGTATCGCACCCAGCGACCGAGGCGGAAGTTGGTGAACGGAAACACATGCCATAATTATTTAGCCAATCAACCGACCAAACTCACCCACGGCTTTGAGGTACTCGTCGAAGTTCTCACTGGACGTTAGCTTGTACAGGCCGGTGATGTCGACGTTTTGTTGGGCCATCGCAGAGCGGGGATTCAGAAGAGCAGCGGTTGCCGAACGACCGGGAATGCAAGGGCTTCGAGTACTACAGAAAAGAAGAAGATAAGTTAAAGACCCTTTGGGCTTTGGCAAGCAGCTTGCTGCCAGGCAAATCTTCCATATCGGAGGGTTGGCCTCGTTCATCGGCTTGACCAATGCAGTTGTGTAGGGCGAACTGATCGGTACATACCCGTAGCCGAGTTTGTGGCCCCGTCGCGAATGCAGGTTCAATCGGCTAACCCCCTGAGACCGACTTCCAGGATTCAGCGGTGTCGGTTTTGGACTGGTTACTGGAAGTGGATGGCCCACGTCAACCAAGCTTGATTGTTGATCGATTGGAAATGATTGCTAATTTTGTCCACGTTTTCTTCCTAGGCCTCGTGAGTCGTGGATTATGCAGAAATGTTCCTCTGTCCCTCACTCTACCATGTTCCTGTTTCCTAGGTCAGTCTCAGTCAGCGTGAGAAGGCGTAAAGCGAAAGTATGAGCCGGAGGAGCTGAAGAGAAAGGACAGAAGATGGACGTCGATTCGCTGTGTAGGAAGCACACCTTGGCGGAGCTGAAAGAAATCGAGAAGAAATTGCGCACCGATGTCGAGCGGAAGAAAGAAGAGCTACGAGAGCTGGTCAGCGTCCGTTACCGCGATCTCATCGACGCTGCTGACAAGATACAAGGCATGCACAGATCCATCACAAATGTTGTGGACCATCTGAACCATTTTCGCAGCGTCGAAGTTACCCCAGTCACTACCGAGAAAGCAATCTCCCACATCAATCATCGGGTAGCTCCGCTGAACGACGCGCTCAGTTCCGCTTTATTGCTTGCCCCGGAAACCATCATGCAGTGTCTGGATAACTGTGATACATTAACGGCAGCTTTGACCTACGCGTTTGTCCGCAGTCTCGTGTGGCAGCGGAACATCGAAAGGCCGAGAGTGAGTGAAGATACGCAGTGGACCTTCCTCCGAGCGTACAGCAACTTCATCAGCGCGGATGTATTCAAGTGTCTCCGAGCAGTCTCTTTCGAACGACAAGAAATTTCCGGCTACTTTGTATCACTCATGGTGCTCAACAGTACAGCAAAAACGATGGATATCCTCCCGCAGTTTCTTTCCGTCAGAACAGCCATCATAAATGACTTCCTTACAACTTCGTCGAACCATTCCGTAAAAGAAACAGGTATGAGAACGTCTTTAACCCGAATTCAGAACGTTTACTGACGTTTTTCCATTGTTGTGTAGTGCATTTAACGTTGCTGTCGATACTGGAGACGTTCCGGAGTGTTCAAGAAGTCTTTACTTCCGGTCGACTCGTTCGCTTTTTGAGCGACTTTTGCAGACAAGCACAGCCCAGAATATTCCAAGAATTATTCCCGAACCTTCCTGACACATTTTTGACGCCTCTCAAAAGTTACTTCGACGGTGTGGGGACGGCAGCTGCAGAAAGCTGCTTACTTCCGGTCGGGGGAAATACCGAGAAAACTATGCTCGAATGGTTCGATCAGGTAACCTCTATGACTGTGGAGAACCTACCGCAAGTTCTGAATCTCCTTCCGTCCATCCAGTCAGTAGTCGAGGTTCACACCATAGTCACAGAGGCTCTTCAGGGACAGGAAGACTGCAGTTCGTCCGTCGAGAATATAATGGCAGACTACCCCAGTGAGATGGAGAGGCTGAGCAGTTTGCTGGAGAATTCCATACGTCAAAGATTTTCCATTGTGCTGCGGGAGAAATTAGAAAAAATACTGGCAGACACAACATCTTCTCTTCGAAGCAGCGTACACAACCAGAAGGATGATCAGACGTTCAGAAATCTGAACGCGATGGGACCTTTCGTCCCATCATTGACCGGAGTCGAAATAGCAGCGACTCTCCGTCCTTCTGCGCGGCCAAAATTTCCAGGTTTACTCATCGCTCCGAAACCTTTTTTCACCTGACTAAACTTGTGAGTTTCTTATTGTGTAATTAGGATTTGGTTTTAGGCAGTGTAAAACGACAGGGAAGACCGAAAGAACGAGACACCAGCGTCGCTTCCGATCCATCGACGCACCTGCTTTCTGACCTGACAGCGTTCATTGTGGAAGTCGAATCCGCTTCAACAAACCTGCATGATCGGAGCTCGACAACATGGATAGATCATACTACGACAGAAGCAGCAACGGATTTCATGCAGCACCTTACCAAGACCGTCCAGTACCTGCCCGAAGAGTCCAGTTCTCCGGATCGACCAAGAACCCTGTCCTGGCTTCACGCCTTCCTCCGAAACGTGACAAGCAAGTCGATACCTCAGCTGGATGGTTCTTCCGTCCGAGGAACGTTGGCCGAAGTCCTGAAGAAAGAACTGAATGCTTGTTCGGATGTGCTGTTCGAACAGTGGTTAACTCTAACTTTAGACAATTTCAGAGGAAAGTTTGGGAAATCGCTGGAGGAAAACTTGGATGCTCTGAAGTGGTCAACCGACACCTTGCCTTTCCAGACATTCACACTGGAAGAAACAGACGATGCAGGGAAGGCAGTGCAGTTTTCCGTCAAGGTTCCCACGAAAGCTTCGACGTGTCTTCACTCTGCTTTGCGGTTGTTGCATGAAAGCCTCATTGGGTTCGCTGCTAATCAAAACGTTTCGCAGTCGACTGTTCCCAGTCGGTGTTTCAGTCTCGTAGCTTCCGTTTACGAAACCTTTGTGGGTGGTTTGAAGCATGGTGCGATGAAGAAAAACCAGGCCTTGCAGTTGATATTCGACGTGAAGGTGGTGGGAGCGTTTGTGCGCGGAAGAAAGGGTCTGCCGGTGGGAATGTCCAGGACGTTGCAGAATATCGTTGATAGAATTTCTAGTTTTATTGATCAAATAGATTACAATATTCTATTGCCACATTTGGATCAGCACGCGGCGTTGCATGCAGCTGCTGTCAAGAGCTGCTATTTTTCTTTGATAAGTTTGGAGAATGTTCCGGGCCATGTGACTCCGGCTCTGAACGCTCGGATAGAGGCTTCTAAAGCGTCGTTGCAGGGTTCTTTGGGATTGTCTCCACTGAATGTGTCTTTTAATTTGTTGCCTTTGTCCGCTAACATGAAAACGTAAATTATGAAACCTTCCATTAAAAAGAATCAACGGTATCTCCTCATGTACCATAGGATATCGCGCCCATAGGATACCTCGCCGCGATCTAGTAATCAGCGTTTTTCGATGACGTCAGAGACCGTCGTGGCTGAGCGGGAACGGCCTCGTGTTACTGCGATTACGTCATCGGTCGGACACGCGCCTACTTACTCGCGGCCT
>BDGG01000012.1:0-101757 GCA_001949185.1 Ramazzottius varieornatus | reverse complement strand
GCCGGAAATCAATTAAGCCAGAACGCGAAATCAGAAGTTTTTGCAGATCACCTTTTCAGCACGTGCTCGCAAGTAGCGACGCCATTCATCTTCGCCATCTTTGTTTTTGTTCGCGTCTGTTTTGTTCCAGATTGAATTAGCTCATCGCCGGAAATGAATGGACGATGAGCCTAGATGTTTTCTTTGTCTTGACATCTTTTATTTCCCGCTTCGTTTTATCCTTTTTCTTGTTTTAGACTGACCAATTTTACTAGCATGACCAGCACGACAACGCGCGACTACACCGGAAGTTACGGCTTGGCCAATCTCAACAGCAACAACAACCTCTTCTACGGCACCACGACGTCCCCTTCATCCGAAGCCGTCTCCTCCGCATCGCGAGCCTTCTCTTCCATGTCCCTGAAGAACGGCGATGGCTTGAAGACGTACGATTGGGACGCTGCCGAAGTGGCAAACTTGTTGGGGAATGACTCCATGGCCGATCCTTCGTCAGTTACTCGTCCTGCCTCCACCAACCAGCTTACAGGACCATTCGTCAACAACGGAGCCTTCGGAGGTAAGAAAGACCATGCTCTGAACTTTGACCAGTTCGTGGATATGTTTTGTAGGCGCGCAAGCGAACAACTTTATGGAAAATCCTTTCGCTTCGTCGGCCATTTCGTCGTCGTCTTCCGGTAACCGAAGTCGCTTCCAGTGCAGCTGTGACACGGGCATTCCCCACCCACCGTTGTCGCCGTTTCCTCCTGGATCTCCTGTCCTGCACTATGCTGTCCGTAACCAGCCCAACTGGTCCGCGGGAGGTGTTCTGGTGGATCGGAATAATCGTTCGGTTCCGGGCAGGGCGCAATCCAACAACTGGTCCAGCTATTCGTCACAGCCAACCAAGCAGGTCAACGGGCACTACTCTTCTCCGTGGTCTTCGGGAAGTGACACCTACAGTCCCAGATCTTCCAAGAGCTCGCCAGAATACGCTCGGAATGACAAGAACGCTGGGCGATACCAGAATCCATGTAAGTTCTGAGATCTCTTCACGGACCACGGTTGATGTAGAATTGTTCAGTAGCTCTTGTTCGTGCTACCGTTTGATTAAGCTCTGTTTCATCTACCGATGGGTGGTACTTTTAGCCTCCTGGCCAACCCATCCAACATTTTTTATCGATTCTTTTACGGCCATAGTTATTAGTTCGCGAGGCGGGTCAACTTGGCCGTTTTAGAAAGTTAAGATCAGCTCTTGATCATCCCGCTACGGGGGAAGATCAACTCATTCAAAATAATCTGCACTAGGGTTCAAAATGATGCTGGCTGCGTTTAGTTTGATTGGTTTCATTCCCGTCACTTGTAGTGACATCCTATTGCACTGTGTCACCTTCCATCAATCAAGTCAGTCTGTGTTGCAGGATATTGACGTTGACTGTAGAGCTCGTTTTTGCAGTTTCTCACGTTTCAAGTCTCTGGGTCGCTTTTCTTGAAGTCGTGTGGTGCATCAGTGCAGGCTTCTGTCTCTTCTCATGTCTCTGTTTTTCCAGATGCGGATTACGGAAGACAGTTGGCTCAGGAAACGCCATTTGGACAACATCGCTGTAACAGCGGCGCGAGCTCGGTGGCGTCCTTTGGTGGCCAGTCTTTGCTGTACGGTGGCGGGGGTAGCAATACCAGCAACAGCGACTACTTCCAGGGTTCGAACATCGTACGAACCTCCCAGTCGGGCTTTAATACTATGAGTGGAATACAGTCCGGTACTCGTCAGAGCACCCGCAACTATGGCACCGATCGAGGAGCTTCGCCCAGAAACGATCGCAATGGTGCTGGCGGACGCCATGGTTCTTCGGCCGGTGGGAAGACTGCAGTATCGAAACAGGCGAGCGATCGACAATTGATCCCACGAAAAGAACTGGAAATGCTGTAAGCAGACTTGAACACAGTAACCACTGAAAAAGCTGTCCTCGAATTGTCAGAATATGATAGTGATTTTTATCGTTTTATCATAGGTCTCGCTTCGGAGAGACTGGTGCTGCTCCAGGAGAGCTGGATTCTCCCCATGGCTTTTGCCTGGGAATCAAAGGAGAAATTATCGTGGCAGGTACAAGAGAACAACTTTTCTTCTATGAGAAGCGGAATTTTGAAAGATCAACTTTCCCGGGTTTTTACAGATACGATGAACAATCGCATCCAGATCTTCGACCAGAAAGGTACTTTGTTGATGTCTTGGGGTACTAGTGGCTATCGCAAAGGTCGCTTGTGGCAGCCACGAAAAGTGGCTTTCATCGAAGACATGAACCGGGTGGTCGTCAGCGATCGAGGTCGCGAGTGCTCTCGTCTGCAGATCTTCTCCCGAGAAGGCATCTACTTGACGCAAGTGCGCCAAGTTCGCGGGGCGCTCTTTGTGGGCTTGACAGTCTACCGTGGCTTGGTACGTAACATCTCACTACACGGTTTCCCATCTACCGCTTATAAGCAACAGAAGTTCTCAAAAGTTAACAAACGCTTTCCAATAAAAATTGGCTGGAAGCGTACGCCACTTGAGGTGACGCGGTGTTGTGCGTTTCCTTTGCCGGTCTTCTAGTGTTTGTGTTATTTTATTCGGCATATTTTCAGATCGTGGCGGTCGAGAACCAGCCTTCGCAGTGTCTGGTCTTAACGCAAGAAGGCCGGATCCTGTTCAACTTCTCGCTGGAGCAGTCCATGGACGAACCGTCGGACATCCTCGTCCATAACGATACTTTTTACATCTGTGACTTTTTAGGCCACTGTGTCTGTGTCTTTGACAATCAGGGCAAGCAGCTGCAGAGAATCGGCAGCGACTTCCCGGGGATAATTTTCTATCCCAATGGTATTGATGTCTCTGACAACGGAGACGTCATCGTGGCGGACACTCACGGGAACCGCTTCCATGTCTCGGTCTGGACTCCTCAAGGAAAATTGGCGGCGGACTACGAACTTCCGCACATGAAGGTACGTGCAAAGAAGCCATTGTTCTTGACCATTCATTCTTCTAGCGGTTCTTGCTTGAAATGTTTTCTTCTTACAGGTTAGTCGCTGCTGCGGACTTTTCCTCACCGACGAAGGAAACTTGATCACCGCCGGTAGGTTCAAGAAAGTGGGGAGCCTGGCAGATAAACTCGGTCAGATCATTCTTGAGCGCGCGTTCGCATTAGTATTGGCTGGAAACTTGCGCCACTTGGGAAGACGATTTGGTCGAGTCTGTTTGCCGACCTCCCAGTTATAGTCAGTGATTAGTTTGTGAAGTGGACATTAGAGCACCCGTCTTTCGGAATAAAGTTTGAGAATGAAAACGAAGAAAATTATTTAACGTATGATTTTGTTTCAGCAACGAACAATAACATTGTTCTGATCACGAACCTTCTGCACGACTTCGACGGGGTTTCGGAGGTCGGTGGGAACTCGAACTCGTCCCTGGAATGGACCAACACGTCCAATACTTTGGTGGACTCTACGGCGACCTACCGTGGATATTAGAAGCAAGAAAGAGCATGCGGGAAGTGAACTCAACGAGCGATGTATTGACCCGCATGCAATGCGTCGAGACCCACGTTATCTTCTTTTTATGCCTTGACGTTTAAACCTATTTGATTTCTCTTAGCTATTACCTCCAAAGTTTTGCCTCTTTTTCTCCAGTGACCAAATCTCGTTTGTTAGAATCTCAACTGCAGAATGCATTCTGCGCCAAGTGTCATATTTTCCAGTCTAACGAATCTATTTGGATATTATTTGCAGTTTGTAGAAGCTTTACTTTCAGTAGTACAGTACGTTGTATTACTTACTCCTTACCTTTTCTGCTCTCTTTGTACGCGTTTTTGCATGTTTCAAGATATTCGCAGTATCTTTGTTAGCTGGAAGATGCTGCCAGTCTTCCGAATCTCTCGCTTTATTTCTAGTTTTTTTCTGGTCTCGATGTCTTTTATCTACCGTTATTTCTTCTTGAGAATGTAAAATTCAAACCCAAACAAACGGAGCAACCGAGCGTTCAGCGAACAATATCACACCAGATCCCACACACCTGCATACCGACCCGCCTCGTTAGAATTACAGCCCGCTGTATCCAGGTAGCTGAAGGACGACACAAAACACAGAAAAGAGCCGATCTTCCAATTCGACAAAACCCTCATTATCGAACAAAAACGAAAGTATAACCCTGATTAGGCTCGAGCAGGTTTTTTGAACGGCTTGTTGGTTGTTCCAATGAGCTGATTCATCATGGCATCCCGATCGAGTCCGCCAAGGTCGTGACGCTTCTCCGGAAGATCTCCGAAGTCGAGAGGGTTAATTTCCGTGCCTGTCACCGTCGTCTGGACTCCTTTCACCGGGTGGGCCGACACCGTTATCTCCATGATGTCCCCTTCTGTGAAGTCAAGTCCGTCGGCGGGTGGCTGGTCGAACTCAACTTGGCTGAAGTTCGCTTCGAGTTCCCGTAACCTAGTGGCGGTCCGGTCCTGCACGAACTCTATCCGGGGAACTTTACCCATGAGCTGCATTGCGTTTAGCTCTTGCCTATGCAAACAGAACGCCCATACATACCCAGTACGACAGTTTCTACTTGTTTCGTAAACACGAACCGCAAGCGAGCGGACAAGGCGCGTAGTTTATCGTAGGCAACTTGGTTTGGCGCGTTGTTGATGGGAATCCAGAGAACGTTGACGAGACCATAGCCTTTCGCAAGCTGGACCTGAAGTGGTGCGAGATAAACCACAACTCGGCTTGAGATCTTCTTCGGCGGCAGGAAAAGACGCTTACCGTAGTTATTTCGACAGACAGATCGACGAAGTCCGAGCTGAACTCTTCAGTAGCTAAAAGTTCCGAGATGTGGCTCATTAGAAGATGCTCGACTACCCGGACCCGTCTTGGCTCGAACTCCCGAACACGATGGGAGCTCCATGGAGTGTCGTATTCGAACTGCAACCAGATAATATTAAGTTGCCACTTCTGACCACACGTTCTAACTGCATTGGTGCACTGAAAAACTCAGCGAAAATTCACAATTCCTACCTTTGTAGGATCCATCATCTGGCCTGCTGATTTCCTTATTTTCTCGCTGCGAAACAGAAGAATAGCCAAGAAACGCGCTTCGGAGAACAACTATTATAATTAGTCCTCACCGTTCGACAGTCCTGTTAATCATCTTGGTCAGCTGCTTGTTAGCCTTGCGAGTGATCTTGCTGTTGGCTACCCACTGGGGAACTCCGGACACGCACAATGGTGCATCGCTGTGGAAGCTGGAAACCGATGTGTCGTTGAAGGGAGAAGAAAGCACAGTCCGCATGTAAGGTCGACGCAGGCAGCGTGTTATACAAGGTGAGACGGCTGCCATCACCGCTTAGCTGTTCAAGGGCTTGCAAGTACTGTACTAAACAAACGGTCGATGATTATCACCGAAGGTTCGTGAGTGAAGGTGCAGAAAGAATCGAAGCTGAAGGAGACTGGTCTGCAGACTCCGGTCTCTGGCACTCTGCTAGCGCTGGCAAAAATACGATAGAATTCAATACCATATTTTTCGATACAATATCGGCGGATATTTTATTGCGGTCTTCGATATTCATTCGATATCGACATTTCGATGCGATATTTTACCGATACCGTATTTTCAATATATCGCATCATATCGCAGCAATATCGATATTTCTGGAATTTTAGTTTTTCGGAATTCCACTGGTTCAAGCCCAAAACCTCAGGAAGCCGATTTCCACATAAAGTATTAGTAAGATCGAAAGCGTCAGATGCAGCAAAGACATGATTATACCAAGACTTCAAACACATGGAAACCTGGACAGAATTAGTACCAGAACCGAATGGGCGGAGTGTGCTCGGTACACCATGGCCAAAATCAGGTTTTGGAATCAACCATAGTCTTCCGTAAACGAGATGTCACTGGCTAGTTTGCCATTCAGCAAAATACCGATATATCGAAAATATATCGATATGGCGCGATACGATATCGCCGAATATTCCATTGCGTTATTCGATATAAGCTTCATGTCGATATTTTCGGCACGATATCTGCCGCATATTGTATCGAAAAGATTCGATATATTTCGATACGATATCGATATACCGTATCGTTGCCACTTGCCAGCACCACACTCTGCACAGCACGGTGCGGTAAAAAAGGGTTTGCGCTTTTGCCGCTAGACGGAATTTAATAGAAATTCATCCAGTTACATGCTGGGCTTCGTTAAACTGGCCAATGACAACCTGATGGTGCTCGATCATGTTATCGCAGTTTCGAGATTTGAGGACTCGAACTTTTTCGAGTTTGTTTACGTTTTTTCTCCGTTGGCTAACTCAGAAGTCTCAGATCGATTGCTTCTCGCGAATCACCAGGGAAGCAAACGATCCGTCCACAGCACTTGCTTTATCCTGAAGCTAAATGCTTGTGCCTTCGGTGTGCCGATAACTTGAACTCTGGTGAATGCGGTACTTGTTCGCACTGCGGAGCCGGATGACCGAAGTTAGGTGCGTAATATATAAGCGTACTCTACCGGCGTTTGGTTAGCCACTTCGATGTCGTCCTGTTCGTTATACAGACAGAAAACTGATTTCCTACGGAAAGAGATGGAGTTTTCGGTCAATGAAGTATCCTCATCAGAATTTCCAGTGATTCGTCGCGGCGTACTGAAGCTTCGTGGCCAGTCCGGACAAGAGTGCCAAGTGGAGACACCCGGCTGTTTCTTCCATACACACTTCGGCAGTATTCCTCACCTTACACCGGACGATCTGCAGTATGTCAAAGATTCACTATCCTGTATACCTCTGAACATGACGCTTTCCACGGCGTCGGTCTTCGCCGATGCGCTGGCCGGCTACGAGAAGTCAGTCGGCGCATTCGTTGGATATCCATCTTCCGTCGTTTATATGAGTCTGCACGATCCACTCGTTCCGCTGAAACCCGCGATGAATGAGAAAGCAACGATAGGGATATGGAATCGTACGGGTAAGAAGAAGGTACGTTCCGTTGTATTATACATATGTAAGAGGGAAGAAATGCAGCAGATATGAATAATCGACCAGATCGTTTTCCCAACCAACGCACATTCTCAATGGTATCAGCTGGAAGCATGCGCCACTTGGGAAAGTTGGATGGTCGTTCTTTCAACGGGCGTCTATTTCGTGTTTTTATATTGCTTTTCAGCTCACGCCGGAACAGTTCATGGATATGCAAGACAAGCTCAAGCCGGACTCCGTTCAGATCATGTGTGATATGGATACGGAGATGGAAGGTTCCTCGAACCAACGTTTGACCAAGTCCTACGACAGTTCTCTACGGTGGTTAGATCGCTGTCTAGAGCTGATGAAAGACCGCTCCTCGCACTACCCTGTACTAGCCACCGTTGGCGGAGGCAGTGATCCTTGGAGAAGGAAAAATTTCTGTCTAGAGGCAGCTAACAGAAAGGTGGACGGTTTCGTGATAGATGGCTTTGGGTCTGGGTGGATAGCCAAGTGGAAGGAATGGGAAGTTACCGGAAGTAGCCTATTTGGACCACACGAAGCACTGATTCGGGAGTCGATAAGGTCTCTACCGAAGGATAAACCGAGATTCATCCATGCACCACTCTCACCGACGGCTGTTGTGCAGTTGGTGAGAATGGGTGTGGATGTCTTTGATACGTCGTATCCAGCTGCATTAGCTGATCGAGGCCAAGCGCTGATACGGACGGGAGATTTCTGTTTCGAAGTCTGGACAATGTCAGAGAAAGGGTTAGTGCAACTATACGAAAAGCAGTACTCGAAGGAATATTCCATGACGATGAAAGAATATTTCAAGCTAACCTTCCGTTTCTGACAGGTATTTCGATGACTTGACTTCTTTGAGCACGAGATGCGGATGCTACACGTGTGAAAAGTATACCAGAGCGTACATTCACCATCTGATTGCGTGCGAGGAAATCAACGCCGGTGTTCTTCTGATGATGTAAGTAGGTTTTTGAATGTGTCAAATTTTGGCAACTTGATCACAGTGTGGCAGCCTGAAGAGTGAAGACCCACGTCGTTTCTTGCAGACATAACCTGAATGAGTATCTCAAGTTCTTCCGGGACATTCGGAAGAGCATGGACGAAGGCAAATTCCACCTGTGGATGCCACAAGCTGAAGCAGGGCGACAACAAGCCGACCGTGACTAATGGCGTACCGCATGAAAGTTGGGAACCATCACTCACAGTAACAGTTTGATCAATGACGGTTAGTATGTTCTTCGAACTGTGACAAGGTTTGAGTGAGGATTGTTGAGTAGTTCAGTCAAGTCAATTATTTCGACCTTGAATCAGCACACTACTACGGAGTCTAGAACTGCGGTACATTGTGCGCAGGTTGATCCCTTGTTGGGCTTTTGTTCATGCTATGCAGAAGTTTCACCGGTTATTTCGTTGATATTTCTGAATGTTTATTGAGAAAAATATGAAAGTAAATACCGGCGGCATAATTTGTGTCGTCATTATATCCGTTTATCTTCCGTTGGGTTCTTCACAACCGGAGAGCACCACGGTGACTCCTGATAATACTCCATTGGTTGAGTTCTCGGCGACTCCGATCACATGTCCAGGCTTCCGTCAGGAACTCTTCAAAATTCCGGTGCTTCAGGAATCTGAAGGCCTCATCTCTTACGTCTACGGCTGTGAGTAATTTTCCTACGTTGGATGCAACAGCAGATCCTCGTGTTCGGCTGGCTGTCTCAGTCAGCGCAGCTAACTTCACCATGATGGTCTATCATAATTATGGTTCTTTAATGCGTTCTATCAGTTCGCAGGCGATGAAATACGTTCTGGCAATTGCAAGTTTCCCGGTGGAACCGTCAGCCTGAAGAGGCCATGCTCTCTGCAGTGCAGCTGCATGCGGACCAATGAAGGTCGCTACCAAATCGGCAACTGCTACAACATTTGCCGGATGCCGCCCGTTGGCCAGCGATGCTACGTCAATGGAACCACGGCGGACGGATGCTGTCCTAACTATATCGACTGCAGTACGTCGTACTTCCTCGACGAAGTTTTGGGTTTTTTTATGAGTTATCATTCTCTGTATCGTAGTACCGAACACGAAGACGCTCTATGGTTCCATCGTTCTTGAACAAACCGTTCCCTTCCCACCATTCAAGTCCCAGAGGTTCCGCTGCCTACCCGGCGACATCCTATCCCTCGAAGCCTGCATCCTGTTCCTGAAGCGAGAAGCCTATCCGAAGCTGCAATTTGCTTATGGCATTCAAGCCACTTGCCGGTGCATCGCAGAAGACATCTTCGGGTTTACGACCCACACGCCAACGATCCCGGACATTCCTGTCCAGCGATACCTTTTGGTACAACGCGGCGACCAGATACTCAAGCAGCCTATCAACGCTGCTCCGTACGAATCGGATAGTCTCGCTAGACCGGGAAGACCTGGGTTCATAGTGAAGAACCAAGGATCTTCTGTGGCTGGAATAGCAGACAGGAGAATTTACTGAGCAGTTTGCGATTGAAGTTCCTGAACCAATTGCAATTTCACGGTTCAAAAAAGCGAAGAATTCAAAGTTGTTAACATGGTGACAAATCACCGTAATGCTAAGTAGAAGAGATTCATCAACAGTAATCTCTACACCGAACGGAAAAGCCACTTGAACTGTATTTTTCCGTACAACATTTTAGGCAAGGAAAATGTCAACAAAATAGAGAAGAAACAAGCTTACATCCTTCGGTCCTTTAAGAAGGTCCTAGGAGTATGTGATCGCGTTTGGTTTCTTGTGCGTTGGCGGAATACTTCTTCCACCATAGGAAATGAAGGAGCGGACAGAAACAGAACGCCACCAGAGACATCAAACCGGAAAAGTAGAAGGCGCTGGCGAATGTACCAGTCAACTTCGCTATTTCGCCTAAAGCAGAGAAAAAAAAATAAGCAGGATAAGATAACAACACGATAAAGGCCAACAACTCGATAAGGTCATTCTTCCCAAGTGGCGCACTTACCATCACATGCGCCACTCGGAAAAACAATCTGGCTGAGTTTGTTAAGCTCCTGAATATGGATAGTTTTGAACGTACCTGCTATCGGAGGGAATCCGAAAAACGATATGCCTAGAATCAAGACGAGGTATCCCCACGCAGCTTGGAAGCGTTTGGCTGAAGATACATCCATTTGCAGTCCCGGTGTGAGGGAGAACTTGGTTCCCCACGACAGACCCACAAGACCGGCCATAACACAGGCCGTAATGTACGTATGACAAAGCGGATAGCAAGCTATCGTAACAGCCACGCACAGCGACATGAAATGCAGGAAGAAGAACCTATTCTGTGTCGAGGCCAACTTCGGACTGACACTGAGGAATGCCACCAAAGAGCGACCGACGATATTGGCTGCACCCATAATCGACACAATCATGGCTGCTTTTTCTTTGGTTATGTGCAGCTCGTCTTGAGCGTACTTGAGACAGTAGACTACGAAGATGTACTGAGATCCCATGAAGAGGAAGTGGGCCATGGAAATGTAGTAGGAGGCCTCTTTGAAGAGGGACAGCTCAGCGAACTGCGCCGCACCGGAAGTGGCCGAACGGGGCTGGCGCTTGAAGATGGCCGCGCCGCACGGGATGAGGTTCAAGGCAATACCCCCGTTGATGAGCATGGCTCCGCGCCATGTGTAGGTCGTGATGAGGTGGCGGAAGAGGACCGAGAAGAGGACGATGCCCACTCCGTTACCGGCAGTGACGATGGCTGTGAAAAATAGCCGGTCAGCTTTACGTGCCAGAGAAAAATCGAATCCTCGTCTTGCGAGCTTTGATTGAATTCTTCAAGTATAATGAACTTACAGGTGGCGAAATTTCGCCGCTTGCGGAAATAGCTGCAAAGAACATAATCATCGGGATTAGCTCGAAGAAAATCATGCTGACGTTTCGTTTCGCTCGAGCTGTTTTGTTACAGTGGTAGAACGCCAAAGGAAGGAGCGTAAGCCAAGCCGTTGCCGAGACCTGTAGACGAAATTTCTTAAGCTCGGTAAAAAGTCAGACCAATAAAAGCCAATGTGATGTGACAGATATCAAGCCTTGCGGATACCTGTCATGAGCCCGTAAGTCAGGAAGAGCAGCTCGAAGCTGTTGACGAAAGCGCTAGCTCCAAATCCCGCCGCCGAGAGCAAGCCTCCGACCATTATCACCGCTCGAGCACCAAATCGGTTGGCCAGAATGCTGGCAGGTGCACCTGAAACAGGACAATACTAAGGATGAAAAAACGGGAGAAAGACTTTGGCGAGCAGAGAAAACCGAGATGCTACGAGACAATAAGAGAGCTTCGCGCATGACGTCAGAGATATTGGAGCCGTCACGTCGATGTCCGGTTTCATTGGAAATCATACAGAGAGACTGACGTCATGCGTGTCTGTGGCGAATCATACAGCGTAGGAAAACGATGACAAAAGAAGTCTTACCAGCTGCCAGAACCAAAGCCGCGCTCATGGAGAGGAGCATGGAAGTGGCCGTAGGTCCTTTGCCAAAATAGTCGATCCATTCTGCGTAGAAGACACTGAAGGCGAAATTTGTTCCCAGCGTTATGGCGTTTGCTACGAAGGAAGCAGCGAGTACAACCCATGCCCAACCAGAATCGACATCTTCTTCACTCTCATCTTCCGCGCGGTTGCGAATGGCGGTTCCGTTCGTCCGCCTCGCCATCACGCTGAAAGCAGGTTTATTAATGTGTTATCAACGACTATTATGTAGAGGAACGATACGATTACCTGTCCCGAAGATGTCTGGTGGAAGAATGGAGAGATTACACTCCAACTTGGCTGAAAAGTGAAAACTTTAAACTGCAACCCTGATCAGTCGGTATCAGTGGAAAACTGCACCCCGATCAGTCAATCTGATAAAGACAGATGAATCCAGAAAAGTTAAATTGGTATGGCTGTCGTTCGGGTTCCACGCGTTCTCTCCATGTACTCTCGTGACGTCGCCACAGCATTTTCTGATGGTCCAGGACCATATGATGCAATGTACCTGGCGGTTGCTCATGAGGCCTGCCTGGCTCGAGGTGGCGCCTGCAGCGATATGGGTGGGTTCCTGGGATAGCTTGCGGAAATTCGCACTCCTTCCTGACGACTTCGTAGAACTCGCACAACATAAGCCAGCAATTTGTTGCTCGTCGCTCACGCTATGCATCGTAGCATTTTTCATCTACCGTTGTCTTAGAAAACCAAGCAGCATTTCGCTTGAAAGAAGCTAAAGCCATTGGCAACCGTTCGCAATTGGCAAGGTCCTTTGAGACTACAGTACGACATAGCTTCTGAATCTTTTTATCAATAGGTCTGAACACCTTGGTCCTTCGATCATATACTTTGAGACCTGATAGGCAGGCTTCTTAGCCTACTATAAAAAGCAGGAAGAGATGCCATGAACCCCTCCCTGGAGCTAGAGAAAATCCTGAAAGCGTGGAGCCATTGTCTACCCTTTATAGCACCACTAAGTTCTTGGGGTGTCTACTGGTCCTTGTATCGTGGGTAGCATGGAGTCACCGGCAGCAAAAACGAAGTAAATGTACTCCCAAACATTTCTACGGTTTCAGGCAAGGCAAAAAATTTTTCGATTTTCATCGATGTTTCCTCCCGTGGTGGTCTCTGAGGAAAATGCCGATGAAAAATCGAAAACTTTCTTTGACTTACCTGAAACAGTAAAGGTGTTCAGGAGTACATTCACTTCGTTTTTGCTGCCGGTAACTCCATGCTACCCTCGATACAACGACCAGTAGACATCCCAAGAACTTGGTGGTGCTATATAGAGTAGACAATGGCTCCACGCTTTCAGGATTTTCTTTAGCTCCAGGGAGGGGTTCATGGCATCTCTTCCTGCTCTTCATAGTAAGCCAAGAGACATACCTATCAGGTGAAAGCATCGAAACGAAGATCGGCGTCTGATCGTCCTGACCGTTCCCTCGTAAGTGGGACTTTGACCGTTCATGACGCCAATGTTCTGAAAGCTCCGCATCAGCGAACTTGGCCCAGATGCCGGGCGACGACTGCTGTTTGAGTTGCTGTAGGTAGCAAACAATGTTACGAGATTCGCAAGACCTCGACCGCGGTTTCTGCAGTCTAATAAAGAGCCGATCAAGGGCCACAGGGCTTTGAACTGATGTTTATTATGCGTGGCAGTTGTCATAATGGTCAAATTTCACTTCCTGGTTGCCGTATCGATGAAAGACTTGAACGCAAAAGCACCTGCGAGAAACTGTACAGCATGTATTTGTGGTGTACATCCGTTGTCGCAGTGAAATATTCGCGGTTGAGGCAGTTCTTGTTTTGCGACTTTGGTAACTGCGGACGAAGTGCGTAGGTTAACTTGGACAACGTACATTGTAATCATCGGACCGCTATAATCATGATCAATCAATGTAGCCCAAAAACAGCTGTCGGTTGAAGTGCCGGTGTTGTTGTCTTTTCGGTTCTCTGCAGCTGGAAGCACAGCTGATAGAAAGCGTTTATTACTGACAATACTTAACTTGGCAAAGTAGCTACAGTAGGTTGCTCCTTATTGACGGATAGCATATCGTCCACCGATGTTGTTCAACTTTTATCAGTAGACGTCATTTATAAATAAAATACCGTGATGCTTCGTCACCGAAGTCAGACCCGTCCCCGCATTCTGAAGGGGACCCTTGTGTCATCTTCCGAAGAACCAATCTAAACGTCATTCAAAATGGAGAATCGCGTGACTCTGACAGTTCTATCAGTCTGAAGTACTCTTATAGTTTGGATCCCGAGCTGCAAACTCGGCAGTTCGGAAAGGTCTGCAGTCTTTCTTCGAAACTCTCAGCCGATCTCTCGATCAAAATCTCTTCGAAGATCCGCGTGCTAGCCACATGTTTCACCAAACGGATGTCAGGAACGTATACTTTGCCCAGCAAAAATGCACCTCTAAATGTCTGATATCAAATATTGTCTTTGGCCATCAAAGCAATTTTCAATTTGATCGCATGGCCTGCGGGTTCCCGCTGCAACGACCAGAAATATGGATCTTGCAGCTGTGAGTGAAAATTCCACGGCGGAATATTTTACTGAAAAGGGAGACCAGAAAACGAAACGTACAAGACTGTATCTCAAGTGGCGCACCTTGGCGAAGTTATCAGCTGGAAGCGTGCGCCACTTTGGAGAGCGATCTTCTCGACCATTGTTTGCCGGCTTCCCAATTTGTTTTGAAGGGTTCTTCGTACACGGAAGAAGCCCATGCTTTGAAGGATCAAAAAGAGTAAAGATAATTGGCGACTGTTATTATTAGCGGCCTCCTTTGAAGACTGTCCACGGGCTTCCGGCCGATCGACATCAATAATCGTATGGCATTTTGTACGCGTGTTTGTCGTCTGCGAAATTGCTATTAAATAACCGTTAGTCGTTCGTTGTTTACGCCTGGAACGGTGACAAATTTATTATGCAAGCCTGCACATCAAAACAGGTGATATTAGAAATGACAGAAACTATCACAACATTATCGATCAGGCAGGTCTTCCATTCAAGCAGAAAATCATCCCATCAAAAAGTCTATGCACGATCCCGGCAAAGAGTTAAACTCAGATCCCCGCAGAGCACAACGCTCACTCCAAAATAAATACACATTTACTACAGAAAAAACCCTTTTCTATACGTTTATTCAACCGGTTGAAACACCGTAAACGAAAACTCAGCAAACGACATGGACCTGCATCCAGCGACCCACATGGCTCTCGGTTGTTCACGTATGCAGGTAGACGACGGATTGATGTTTTCGTTGTCCAAGCTTGCAGCTTATCCCAGCACGACGAAAAACTAGCTGCAGGCATTTGAAATGCGATATTGGTATTAAGCGAACCGAGTGTTAAAAATAACCACTGTCATTGTCGAGCGGGAAACGTCTTTGATGGGTTTTCGGGGTTAGGCCACTTTCAACCATGGGTGTTGGCGAATACCCTTTATGCGCAGTCTCTCAGAGGGATCCTTTTGCAGCAAACGCCCGATAATGTCTTTGAGTTCATCGGAAAGCGGAAGCTGCGCGGGAAATGCAACTTCGTCCTTCTTGATCGACTTGTGCAGCAAAAAGACATTATCTCCGTGAAACGGCACCGAACCGGTAACGAGAGCGTACAGTGTGACGCCCAAGGACCACATATCCAGAGCCACACCTGATACCGGCTTGTTGAAGGATGATAAACATTCCGGAGGCTGTTAAGAGAAAACGAAAACATCAGGATTAGACAACGGAAATCTAACTCTGTCAGCAGGCATTTCCTATCAAACTAATTTGGTCTTTATTTCGAATTCAGCAACATAATCCCAGTTTCGCAAATTCAATTTCCCCATTTCCTTCTTATCAAGCTATAGTATTCTCGAATTTCGAAACATGCTGGGCCTCGAAAATCCAAGCCCGTAATTCACAACTAGTTTACGTCCAAGTTTCGGTCAGCCTGATATGAGACGTCGGAAAATGACTTGAACCTGGTCGTTTTCCCAATTGCGCACTTCTTCTCCGATAACAATGAAAAACTGCTTAACGTGAGATAACGATTACGCTCACTCGTCAGTTCATTTGTCAAAGTTCCAACTATTCCGTTCTTTTTCTGATTTTAGATTTTCCTGTTCCTTTGACTAATTCTGGAATGTTTGTTGTCAAGGGATAGTGTGGTCGAGCTGTACTGATGATTAAGAAATTTCCGCGAGACTTACAGTGAAAGCAGGCGTGCCAGCCAAGCAAGGACTAGTGGGTTCGCCCACTCCGGTGGGATCAGGCGTCATCTCATCACAGAAACCAAAGTCGCAAATCTTCAGCGTCCCATCGCGGCCCACCAGCATGTTCTCTGGCTTGAGATCGCGATGAGCAATGTTGTTGTTGTGCAAGTATTCGAGACCGTTGACGATGTCCCGAAAATACTTTTTGGCTGCCAACTCGCTCAAGGGAGTATCTAAGCACAAGAAGAAAACATAAGCACGCATGACTTGACGATCGGGAGCCGAAGCGGCAAAGAGCCGTCAACCAAACGCATGACCTCGGGATATTTTAGTGCCACAGGCATTCCTATGGAACGTCTTGAGGCTGACTTACCACACGGTATTTCCATCAGCTCGCGCTCGAGATGCTCGAAAATTAGATACAAATTGTCGTCGTCATAGTCATCCACCACTTCAACCAATTTGATCCTACAAGATAAAACCAGTTCTTGAATTTGGACAGCTGTTCAAAGAATCGATTAACAAGCTACATTAAAACCATAATTCGAAAAAAATAATATCAAACCTGGCGTTCGAAATGCGTTCAAAGTCAGACTGAGACGTCGGCAAATAAAGTTACTCAGATCATTTTTCCAAGTGGCGCACGCTCTCAGGCAAAAACACCGAAGTCGTGCGCCACCTGACAAGACGCTTTGGGCGAGTGCCTTTGCCAGCGTCCCGAAAGAAAACGAAAAGAAACCGCACAAAATTCCAAACGGGAAAAAAGCTCGAAATTGTCAACCGGTCGATTCAGCAGGGCGTTTAGGAGAGAAAACTGATTGCTTACACATTGGGATGGTGAAGTCTCCGTAAAATGTCGACCTCCCTGTAGACCTCCTCGAGTGGGTTCCTCGACGATCTGCAAGGATAGACATTTGATCGATATAGTCGGCAAACATCAGCTGTCTGACACTGTACTGTTCGGGCCCTCGATAACCTCACACAAAAGAAACGGTACTTACCGCAAGAGTAGATTGTAGTTTTGGAGTTTCATTTTGGAGTGGATTTTGACGGCATATTGATCGCGCTCGTCGCTGCCGTATGCTAGCCGCACTTCGCTGAGCTTTCCACCGCCTAGAGTATCCGGAGAGATGCGGTAGTTGCGCAGTATGATGAAGCCTTCCTCCGAGAGCGATAATCTGCAAAAGAGAGTCCAATCGTTAGTTATCGCCGGCAGAAACTAGGTCAATTTACTTTGCACTTTTGCACTGAGGTTCATTAGACCGTAATAAAATGGCGGAGACCGTCAACAGGATTGACAGCGAGCTCGTCTTGTCCAAATTAAACAAGTTTCTCCCAGCAGTCTCGGGAAATCCATGACACGAAAGATACTAAAAAAATTCCGGAAAGGCAAGGTTTCTCGCGCGAACGAGCCTCGTTGTAAGTACTGGGTATCACAAATTGCTGTTATCCGTGTAACGTAATGGGTAATGTAACATCACGTAACGCACTAACGTCACAGCCCAGACCGGACAGCCTGCCAAGTGGCTCAAGCGTGATGACGTCAATGAGGCCATAAATCAAGTTTCTGGCGTGGGTCACGCATCAGCACGCCCACTGCCCAGTACAGTTCTTGACCAGAGGGCGAATGGTTGAAGCCTACGCTCATGCAATCGGATGGGTGGTGCACGCCCACTGCCTAGCTGTTGATGTCGGTCTCTTGATTCGAATTTCTTGATTTGTTGACATTCATTTCCTGTTTCTTACCTTGGCGAGGATCTTCCCAGCAAAACAGGGACACAGGATCCTTCCGATAGAGTACTCGTATCGCTTGCGTCACTCTCCTCGATCTCCTTCTCGTGGGCTTTTTCCTTGTTCTCTCTACGACGTTTCAGAAAGTCCGACGATTTGCCAATGGAGTCGGAACGAATGCGTTGGACGACGGAAGGACAGATTCCCAGGGCAGGCAGCATGCAGGGATCCTGGAGGATATCGTCAGCAAAATCATCGGTAGGCACTTCCTTCTTCATGTCGCTGATATCTGCCAAGGTGTAGTTGACGACGTCTTGAGGTATCATATCGTCAAAGTCGTCGTCAAAGTTGCCGTCAAAGTCGGGCAGGAGCTGCAAGACGGTCAGTTCCATTGGTCCCGATGGAACATCCTCTGACGATGATTTCATTTCCGCCGCTTCGCGTCGACGCAGCTCATCGCTGTGGACCACCATGGTCTCACAAAACTTTTCCGACATGTTTCGAGGCTCTTGGGTAGGGTTTTCGGACGATTCCCCTTGGAATACACGCGAGAGACGGCTTGTTTTGGAAATTAACCAGCGAAAAAACTTGGGCATTCACAGCCTGCCCCGATCAAGTCGCGCAGCGCGTTAAACCGCGATTTGCTGGCTAGGATAAATATGCAAATGGTTCACTGATGCATCGTTGGGTCCCTTGATGATCTTCCTAGAGAATAAAACGTCGGTTATGGGGGCAGTAAATTTGCACTTTAAAGCGATAACATTTTCCTTGGAGGAGCACAGACGTGAAGGCAGCTCGAACTGTGATAAACTGTGCTTTATCGAGTGAGCGTGCCAGCGAGCCAAACTTCGGTGCTTCCGTTTTTCACAGTTGCATGTTGACTCCACCCACGCTTCCCCAGCCATTGGCTAGTGCCGCCTCTTTTTCTCAGGTCTTTCTTATCAGCCAACTAGTCACGACTTTAAGCTTCATCCCTATCGTGCCCTCATTGGTTTACCGATTATATTTGCAGAGTTCGGCCTACCACAACCGCATCGTATCGGCGCACCAAGCGAGAGAGACCAACTGCGCGTATTTTGATGGAGACCTACAAAAAGTTGTTTACGTCCTCCGAGTCTCCGGTCCTCGAGTATGCATAGTAAGATCATTCTCGTGCGTACACATTTCTAACTTTGAATTACGAAACCATAGTTCAACTTTTATATGGATCTTCATATCAAAACAAGACGTAACCGGCTGATACTGTAGTTGAACATCCTTCTTCCTAGCCGACAGTTTTCCACCGGCTAGGCCTCGGCTGAGCTCCCGGCCACACTGTCGTAAGAAGAAGAACAATTTAGGGCAAAGTGTGAAGTCCAAAGATGTGAACTACAAAGGCAAAACCCACAGCAATCATTTTCTCAGAATTTTCCAGACGCGGTTCTCTGAACAACTTTAAACTCTTGGCTCGATTTGGAAGATAAAGGTCCTTGAATATACAAGACATTTTTATCTGGAATCAAGCTCTAATGGCTTGACCGATATGACTGAAGAGTGCCCCGATCTTCATTTTGCAGGGTTGCCTTCGGGCGCTCGACTTCACCACGAAGGGCAGATCGGTATAACGTTAACGGAAGGTTCGTTAAAAACCCTTCAACCGAACGCGGAAGTGGCAATAAAAAACATCGCTCATGTTCTCCATTGTTCCTCTGTCCTCAAAAATTAATTTTAGGGAATACAGTGACGTACGGACTTTCTAATGAAGGTTATAGTTTATTTGCTTTGTAGGTTCCGCTATGCAGTTCGAGGCAAGCCGAATCGCTCTAGCCTTTGAGGGACATTGATGAGTCCTTTCATTTAATAGGACGGAAGGAGAATACGCTGTACAGCCGAAGAGCTTTCAACTTGTTTTTCTCTTGGTGGAGGAAAGTGAGTGAGACGCGTTACACAACGCATCGATCCGGTATGATGTTTTCGCCAAGCTGTTTTGTCAATAACAGAGTGCGCAAGCTAGCGTGATGCTCTTCAGCACAGTCCTCACTCGAAGCACCAAAAGATAGGAGCTGTTTAAAATTAAAGTGTGCGAGCGAGTGTGGGCGATCGAAAGTATACGTTGCTGGCTCTCGCAGTTAACCTTAGCTGGTGCACAAAAACAGTTGGATTCTTGGAAAGATCAATATGAGCGAGAGCGACCGAGAGAGAGAGAGCGAAAGAGAGAGAGCCACAAGGCATCTGAAGGCAGGTCGATTGTCTGCCGGTTTTATGGCTCTTATTTCCACACTACGGTACGCCACGTCCAACAAAACACGTACGAGGTTCGCTGCTGATTTTATGTATATAGTGTAGTACATGTTGACAAGTGGCCGAAGGAGAAAAACCTGACCAGCAAGACTTAATCAGGGTCGCTACTCTCGAGAGCTTGAGCTCTCTACCATTTGTGAGACGCCATGCGTGCCAACGTTGACATGAACTGGACTGGTGCTGTTTCCGAGAAACTCGAGGTCTTCACGGTAGGCTTATCGAGAGAAAAACACTGCCACGCTGGCGGCTGGCCGCTGAACAAGCACTGCCTAATTCGCGGTCAAGCTCAACTGCAAAACAACCTAGCGAACCTTCGCATTGCATCTGGCGTTGTCGTGGAACCATAATAAAGTACTCCAAGTCCAAGTAGGGTACGGTACTACGCCTAACTGTTAATTAGAGTCGTTGGGAAATGGTGGGGAAATTTGGAGCACACTTCAACATGATCGTTTACTCGAGTGGCGCACACTATCAGCTAATAACAATGTAAAGGTGCGCCACTTCTGATAACGATCATGTTTATAATTCACTTGCTGACGTCCCCGTTCACTGTTATTAGACGCGTCCGTGATCATGACGGGTGAAAGAAGCAAGACTTCTGTTTCCATTTCAAGTTTTTGCTCTTTATTTTTGGTTTCTCTGTGGGGCTCCAAAAGAAAGGAGACATGTCGACACTGGAAGAATGGAGAAAGGAGCGAGCTGGGTCGTCGAGCGCGCATCACGGATAATAACTGCTGACAGGTCAGAAAGGTAGAGGAGGTACCCAATTCTTTAAGGCAAACAGAGTATTATGTTTTCGTGGCTTTCCAACCAGAGAAAGCCCCCTACCGCTTTGTCAGCGCGTGTACCTCAATATCCCACATGTGAGAAATTTTGCGCTCGATAGATTACAAATAGTAGACGGAAGTCACTCGGATGTCAACAACACCTAGCGTGTAGATTCGTATTGAAATTCTTCCTCGTATATGAGAGGCCGGCAAACGGAACGTACAAAGGTCTTTGTCTCAAGTTGCGCAGGTCTATGCTGTTATCGGCTGGCAGCGTGCGCCAGTTAAAAAAAGCGACTTTGTCGAGTTCTCAAAGTGGCGCATGTTGTCAGTGTCACGCCATTTGGTCGGGAGATCGCGCCACTTTGGGAAAACGATCTTCTATGTTTCGCTCACTCGTCTCCCATGTATCGAACACAACATTACGGGGTCATTTTCTCCACAGGTGGATTCTTCACACGCGGTGCTGTTTTATGGTGCGTCTGGAGGAGAGACGAACCGCCAAAAGTCACCTCTAGTGTGTGCTAACCTGTTTTGATAGTTGGAAAAACATGTTGACGCCTGCGTAACGTGTCAAGCTTCCTGAAAGCTGGGCTGAATTCAGACATGTTGGACGTGCCCTACTGACGGGTCAGTCACGAAGAGCGGAAAACACTCAGGGTACTCTGTATGAAGAACCCACGTACTGAGTTGTTTTTCTCCAGTTCACGGTCCGCGTCGTCGCATAACCAGTTACGAACCGCGGTACGATAAAATCGATGCCAGCTTCTGTTGGACAGAATGCGAACGCCCTGTTATCTCTTCTATACAACGATTCACATGATTATTAGAGACTTTGAACAACACGCCAGACAAAAGATGTTTACTACTGGGTCGCCGCCAGCTACTGTAACAATCGTCAATAATCCATGTCAAGCGAGACAGACTTCACGGTCCGATAAAAAATTACAGTGATTATCGGTGAAGGAAAGGAGGAAGATAAAAGTCAGCTGATGCATACTAATGTAGATGAACAAAAAAAATGAATCATTTGTGACAAGGTCCTAGCCGCATATTAATCGTGGTTTGGTCTGCTGTTTCCGAGGTACATACGGTGTATGGAAAATTAGAAACAACAACATCAGCGGCATGCTGTCACACTTTCTGACTGTGCCAATGTGAACCACGGCTTTGAAGTGCTTCGATGCGATAATGAAGGGTGTAAAATTCGGAATAAATAACACGGAGAACCCAATGTGCGCTGAAGCCGGCTTAACATTTTAAAATCATCTTACCGAGAAAAAATAATATTAATGAGACACTCACGTGAATGTTGCGTTAGGATATTTTGAGAGCTGAGAAAGGGTGCGCCGACGGGTGTAAACTGAAAAATATCTTAGGTGTCTGGAGATGATTAGAAGTCATAGTCGACCACCGGCAGACGTGACAATCCTCCCGAAGGATTTTCCGGCGCTGTCTCTTGACGGCGTTTTGTTCAAAGGGTGAGCGCAATGACGGATCCGAAGCTTCCGCTGATCCGGACGTCTTTTCTTTAAAGTTTTGTCTGACCGACAGGAAACGCGGATCACTAGCTCTTCCTGTTCGGTATGATACTCTCGAGCCTCGGATATCAGCATCGAGGGATTCTTAAAAAAAGAGTTCCTTCCCAGTCACTTGAGTGGTTACAATTTTGTACATGAATTTTCGGTAAATTGTTGATCAAGGCTGTGGTCACCGTGTGGCGCCATCTACAGAGTATAATTCCCGTAGATAATGGCTTTAAATTTCTTTTACAGATGACGCCTTGTCAGACAATGTTATTGTGCTAAAACGTCGAGTACCCACTGGAGTTTCCCATCCAAGAAAATATTCGTTCGCGAAAAGTAGCAGCAGATATGATATGAAAGTCTGAAACACTGTTGACCTGTTCCGTTTATGATCCAAGTTTTTGTTCGTGCTCCGAGTCTCCGAAGATTTTGGGCAACTCTCTAGGATCGAAGCTTGGATCAAACAGATTCCTGCATCTCGCCCAACCATTTCTGCACGAAATTGTTATTGGTATTCGACTTCGCTCGATCACTCAATAAATTACACAACACTGTAAACGGCAATGAAGCGATGAAGGAGAAAATATACGGACGGTTTGGGAATAACAAAAGAAATGAGGAGACCAAGTGTTTAGAAGAATACAACCCGTAATAACGGTATAGAGTCGAACGACAAGACGGATGATCAAGTCGAACTTCTGCCTTTGAAAGGATCAGCCGAAATTTCCACTTATAATCAACATTTGTACTAATGACTGATCGTTGAGGCATCCGGCCACAAACTCTTTCTCATCCAAGATGCCATCCTTATTCGTATCCATCTTGATAAAGATTTGCCGCGCTCGTTCATCGGCGCTGATGATACCGTCTTTGGACGTTGAGCTCGCTGTCGTGTCGGGAGATCGAGGCGTCGTCAAAGCTCCTGACATGTCCTGGATAGCCTAATCAATGTAATCGTAGAGTTAAACGGCACGCAAGCCAGCTCGAATAATTTAGCGGTACGTCAGAGGGACGATCAACGGGACGGCGGAAGACTCTGCGCCTGATTCGAACACCTGTATACATCGTATGCAAGTTCATGATGCAGGTCCACAGGGAAACCCGATTTTTATTGCATCCACCTGCATACACACATCCAGAACGGATGCTCTAGTTCGCAGTATGCAGGTGTGTAAAACATTGCGGGAGTTTGCTTGCTAGATGATTTCTGGTTGAATTGACGCAGGCTTACCGATATCACCTTCGTCATTTCTGTCAAATCGATATGGCCATTGCCGTCGATATCCACCATGGAGAAGGCCCATTTAAGCTTCTGCTCCACTGTGCCGGAAGACGTGACGTTGACAGCCATAAGGAATTCCTGTCGATAATAGAAGAACATGCCGCTGTTATGATACCCCCTCCAAAGTGCGTCACGAACGTGTTGAGCTTGGTAATTGTCCACAATCATGAAAGTACCCCCACATTACCCTTTCAACTCCTGACGTGCATGTAAAGAAATAAAATTTATTGAAGTCTAGCTCTAAGAAGACCTAGCCTCGAGCTCCTGATATTCCTGAAAAACCCGGAAGTAATCTTTTCCACTGTAAAATTTTGGCCATTTATTGACACTTCTTTTCGAAGGACCAGGAAACTGGAAAGGTTTCCTCAAGCGCCACAGATGCTTTACACAGTTGAGCTCGCGATGACGTAGCTTGGCATGGTTAGTATACTGTAGGTCGCGCCCGATTAGGTTACCGAAGCGTCAAGGTTGCAGGGTTGAATCCTTTCGAGAGCTCCTCGAACTTGTACGGTAGCCTCTTGATGTCATACCTCACTCAATCGTATCCTTAATCGAACCCATTAACGTGCGTCGGTAAGCAAGATTAATGAACAAACAAACCAAGTGACAGGGAGAAAATTGGATCAACTCAACGGGGAAGTGGAGCGCTCTCTCGCTAGAGAAACCTATCACACACCTGTATACCACGGACCACAGAATTTATCATGGATGTATGTATGCAGGTGGGCGCAGAGTGGAGCGGGTTTTCTGTGGACTGTAAGATTGAGTGTGCTTGAACCAATACCGAAGTACCCTCGATATTTTAGACATGACTCATCCAGGAAAAAGAGCAGCAGGTGAGAGGAGGATGAGGGCGACCCTCATTGACCCAAGTTGTTGATCATTTCATACCTTGAAGTCAATAAAGCCATTTCGATCCTTGTCGAAGGTGCGGAATACGTGCCGGGAAAATTCTTGAGCTTCACCGCCAGGACATATCACCTGGTAGACTTCCATAAATTGCTTGGGGGACAACTTACCATTTTTACAGTCTCTCTGAAAGCCCAGAATACGTCAGTGAGATTTTACAGAACGAAAGGGAATACGCGTGTACTGAATTGTCTGGTCGTTCTCTTAAGTGGAGCACATGCTCGTTATTACAGGCAGGGGTCGTGCGCAACTTGGGGAAACGACCATGTTCGAGACATTTACCGACGTCCCAATTTAGTTTCTCCCTAAGTCATTTTTGGTGTGAAGTAAAAACAGAAGGTAGTTTACTTTTGATGGTGCAGACATTGCATAAGCTTGCGTAATACTTACAAGAAACTCGGTGTACCATTCGGTGATGGTCTCTTCGTCGAAGTTAGTATTCGCCTTGAGGAACTCCAAGTCGGCTTTCTTCAGCTTCGGTCCCGCTGGATGGCCGTTACCGTCCGCTGGCTTGATAGCTTTGCTATCCTTATTTCCCATGACATTCCTTGCAAGAAAACTGATGCCTATCCCGTGGTGTAATAATGAAGGGGAAAAGAAAGCGACACGGAAGTACTCCACACAGTGTCACTTGATAGCGCCAAATCATGAGACTCTATTCCTTCAAGTGGGAGATACCGACAGATGCTAGTTATCAAAGTCTCCGGCTTTCCTTGAGCGCCATCGATCAGGGGTATATCAAAGCAAACGAGTCCGTCGAACAACCAGCTGCAAAGTAAGAGCGCTGAGCAGTGTCACTCACTAACACAGAAACCTATTATCCACGGACAGCATAACATCCTTTGAGCATCTCGGATGAAGTGTCTTTAGGGTTCTTCTCTCAGTGAAAGGAAGCGCGATCTACTGCAACAGATGGAGTCGTTAAGATCCACTTTAATAAGCCATTCTCCGCTCGACAGGATTCATTACGGGACTAGACGTCGGCACTTCCCCTGAACCCAGCCTGATACCGGCATTAGCCCCTCTTTCGTGTCATTTTTTGTACAGTTTCAGCAAGGGACTTCGGCATGTAGCCAATGATCTGCATCGAACAGCGGCTGGTTTCAACGCCCACGTATTGTACGTCGTATCGCTTTCCCATCAAGATCGATTCTATGGCTTGAATAAAATATGTGCGTGAGGTTCTCGGTTTTTTTCTACGGTATACGAAAAAGGAAGAGGGCAGGCGCTCCATACATGGTTTTATCCGCCTTCGTGTCTGCATCAACAGGCGGTCTCTCGATCGAAGCAACACGCTTTGAAGGACTTTGCTTCGCTCAGGAGCCCTGACATCCGTCTTCGGCCGACAATTGTCACGGCACAATTCGATCTCGTGCGTTATTACATCAGGCCCGTATGAGAGGTATTCATGATCAAAGGCTGACAAAACTCAAATGCAGAATTAACAGCAATCCTGTCAAAAGGACGCGTCAATCTCTCAAAGTCAAAACTCATTCGACTTGCAGTAGATCTCGTAAAACAAATTTATTTGAGCACGACAACCTTCTTTTCAGTTGGTCGATGGACTACAATGTTCCATGTCGACAACATACTATCCCTTTTCCATGTTGGGGTGGACCAAAGGTAGGGAAACCTCGCCAAGAGAGCGCATGTTAAGAAGGCCCCGGTTGTTTGCAAGACGATGAGGACCCCATAGGCGAAGACTATAACATGCCGCAGCGACTGCAGCGCCATTTCGTCCGCCTTCTCTTCCACGGTCCACGAGCGCTGAGATAGCTTGACGTTAGTTTCTCGGATGACTTGAGCTAGCAGTAACATGGCGTAGGCGTTACCGGGTAGAAGAATCCAGATCATTGCGATGCTGATGAGCTGCAGGAGCCGGTATAGCATATTCGTCCGCATGCGGAGCGACAACATTCCAACTGTTGCTGCGGACATGGCGCCGAGGGTGAAACTTGTACCGGCGATGAACCATTCTACGGCTTCGTCAAACTTTACCCAGGCTGAAAACAGTTACAGAGAATGATGTGATCAGATTTGTGTGAGCTACTCAAGTGGCGCGCTGAACAAACTTACAACCATCGTTCAGTGCGCCACTTGCATGGGTCAAGACTTACCTATTATGCTGAGGAGGAGAAGGAACGGTGCCGCCAAGAAAAGGGAAAATATCACGAAGCGCTGAAAGACGGCGACATATTCAAATTCGTTGGCGAGCCGTTCTCTCTTCAGGTTCTCATCCTGGACAACAGTAGGCAATGTTGGAAGGAAAGGTTTGTCCGACATGGCAGAAAAGAGAACAGTGAAGTTTCAGACCGGAGAAGACTTCGCACAAGAAAAACGAGATGGAAAGTGATGATCCTTTTGCAACAAATTCAAACTTACGGAAAACTAGGTATACGGCTGTTTTTATTTCCCTCCAAATGGAGACCATGACGGAAAACGCGGCGCGCGGAGAATGAGGTTGAACGTGATCATCAAGCCTGTAAAATAGCGCTGACAAGCAGTGATGATCATCTTCAGACCGGCCCGCTCTTTACCGCGTCCAAAACTCCTTTATCTGGCCAGGTAAACGGCCATAAAACAAACTGCATCTACAACAGTTCAACATTAATCGGCAATAAAGGGTAAATTTGTTGATAACGTCCAGTGCTGGAGTGGTTCTCAATGAGTGAGCGCAGCTGGCCGCCATTATTCTTGTTGGCACTCCCTGACCATTTATTCCCCACAGTGGCTTTGGCAAGACCCAGACATCGTCTGTGTTCTGGTTTTTTCGATAGCGAGACACGTCTTGCCGGTATCGAGGGCTCCAGCAGCAGGAAGCAAAGTCCGAGCCTTCAGAAAGCCGTTATTATCTTTAATACCCTAAAAAGTTCATACGCGCATTACGTCATCGCGGATACAGTTCATCAAGTTGCAACCTCTAGACGTCATGGACCAAGGTGAAAACTTACTATCAGGACATAGACCTGACCGGCGACAGACGCCTGCAAACAAACCCCATTCAAAAACCCGCTCCTTGGAAATCACAGCTTAGTGCAATTAAATAGAATAGACGGAAGTATTCTGGAGCTTCCTTTAATCGAGAAACGAGGTAAAAGGTAAAAAAGGCTCCGAGAAGGGAAACACAGGGGAAATGGGATCGTAGCTACGTCAGATCCTTTGTTGCTTGATTGTCTCCTATTGATTGGCTAGTAGCTTGAGCAGCTTCGGCTTTGGCCATCGCTTCCATTGCCTCCCTTTGACGCTTCTCGAGTATTGCAGGTTGCAGCTCCATAAACACCTCCATCGTTCTGTTGTTCAGTCGGACATTCTTCGTGGCACAGTTTGAGACACACTGCTCTTCTGGTTCCGTCAACCGGCGCGTACCGAGATCAGCAACACAAACACCGAAGCATCTCTCCGTCAGCTGATTATACATTTGCATGAAATCCTTGAAGTTCCTTGCGGCACCCTCCGTGTCCATGTCAATAACAAATACAAAGATCTCTCTAGAAGCGACATACAGACCGACGGATGTCGAGAACAACACAGCAAAATCGACAAAATCAATCTTCCAGGAAGAAATATTTGACCTAAAAAAATTGGAGCTTCCGGGAGCGCCGCGGAGCGCCCGTGGATCTTGGCGCATACCCGGCGGGTGAGCCGGATACAAGGTGCATACCTTCGCTTCAAGGGTGACCGTTAGGGTTTTCCGCAGTTTGGTTTTGTCTATCACTCTGGTTTTGTGTCAAATAATTTAAATTTTGCCTTTTTAGCAGATAGATAGAAGTCATAGAACCTTCGTTCTCCCGCTTGCTGCGCCGCTTGAGGTTGTGGGGACGATGGAAGAAAGGTTTGTTCCTCCCAGCCGGTTGCTGGTGGCTTTGTTTGCAGTGGCAACCGTCCGCAGCCACGAGTGGCAGTCATCTGCTCGGACTGGGACGTGTTACGTGAACGCAAACCATTCGGATACACCGCTGGGCTCTCTCTTCTTTACGCCGACTAGCAGGTAAACGGAACGTCCTCTGAAGTTTTTCTTGGGCAATGCCGTTACATGTTGTCATAAGTACAGGGTATGTTCGGTTGCTGACAAGACTCTTCATCGGTCACTGCAAGACTGGCGCTTTAACTCCTTCCGGTTGTTGGAGCAATTACCAATCGACTCTTACTTCAAAACGCCTGCTCGTTTCATCCCACGCGTTATCTTCTCGAAGATTGAACCGACACCCTTCCGCAGCAAGGTTAAGTTGATGGCCATCACGAAAAGCGTCTTGGAAGACATACTGGATATGAATGGCGACAAGCTACCTGGTCGAGAGGAATTCGTCGACTTTGTTAGCGGTAACGTCGTCTTGCCAGGTAGCGTCCCATTGGCTCATCGCTATGGCGGACATCAGTTTGGAAGCTGGGCTAACCAGCTCGGAGATGGGCGAGCCATCATGCTTGGCGAATACGTCAACAAGGTACGTACAGTCGTCCTTCGCGCGAATGACAATGAATGTATGCATGCCGCAGCCACCTGCATACTTCCGGTTCGTAAATGAGCATCGCAGCGGGCTGTCCATGTGGCTGAACGACATGCTGCATTCTGGCTTCACACCTCCCGTAGGTTATTTCTGTGCTTGGGTTTCTCCTTTCTGAATCTGCATTGATCTTGTGGGCATAGGGAGTGCTTTATATATTTTTGCAGGCTGGAGAGCATTGGGAGCTGCAGTTGAAAGGCAGCGGAAAAACTCCCTACAGTCGAAGCGGTGACGGTCGCGCAGTCCTCCGAAGTTCCATACGCGAGTTCCTGTGCTCGGAAGCCATGTACCATCTGGGTGTCCCAACATCCCGAGCTGCTTCTCTCGTCGTCTCGGATGACACTGCGTACAGGGACCAGTTCTACGACGGACACATGAAGCAAGAACGGACCGCGGTGGTCCTTCGTCTAGCTCCTACATGGTTCCGTTTCGGCTCATTAGAGATCCTCGCGAAAAACGGCGAAACCAAAGAGCTGAAACAGCTGGTAGATTTCATTCTTCGTGAACATTTCACGGATTGGATAAGCGTGAGGAAGCAGTATGTAGATGAAGACTACATAGCGATGTTCGGGCTGATCGTGAATAAGACTGCCGATATGATTGCAAAGTGGCAGTCAGTCGGGTTCTCTCACGGCGTCTGTAACACAGACAACTTTAGCCTACTGTCCATTACCATCGACTTTGGTCCATTCGGGTTTTTGGATGCTTACAATCCAGACTTCATTCCGAACTTTTCAGGTACTTTTTCTGCGTCATTCTTTCTCACCTCGATCTCATTACACACCTGCGTACATAGTCACTTATTGGTTTCATGGTTCGGTGTATGCAGGTGGGTTGAAGTGTTACCCAAGTCCCTTCTCGGCTATCCCGCATCTGACGGTATGTTAATTTTTGTGTTCTCCATGTTTTCAGATAGCGAAGGACGATATTCGTACAAGAATCAACCCGACGTCGGCTTGTTCAACGTGAACAAGCTTCGAGAAGCCTTCTGGCCGCTGCTCCGGAAAGAAAGCTCAAAGGAGAAAATGCACGAAGCTTTGGATAACTATTATCCGAGGTTCTGGAGGACGTTCCAAAGAATATTCCGGAACAAACTTGGCCTGATCCGAGAAGATCCGAAAGAAAGAGAACTGATGCAGTTATTTCTTTCAATTTTACAAGAAACCAAATCAGACTTCACGGCGAGCTTCCGGCAGCTGGGTCTGATCAACTTCGAGTGGCTGGAAGAAGTACCGAGTACTGCTTGGGCCTTAAAGAAAGCTTCAAAGCATAAGAAGTGGACGCAGTTCTTAAAAGACTATGAAGAAGTGCTGAAGAGGACGAAGGTGGCCGAAATAGATCGAGTGAAGCTGATCAATGCCACGAACCCGGTCTATATTCTGCGGAACTGGATGGCGGAACGAGCGATCAGGGCGGCTGACATGAACGACTTCTCGGAAATATGGGACCTCCAAAAGGTAATCAAAAATAAACTTCTGAACAGAACGCGAGTTGGGCATTCAACTTAGAAAGTTGGCAGTGAGATCTTTCACGCACTTGCATATAAGGCAGCCGTACCAGGCTTGTAGGTTCCTGTATGCAGGTGTGCGTTCGGTTGATGCATTCGGTTTGCCGACTGACCGAACAGTTGATGATTGCCGTATGACGAACTTTGCAGGTTCTGGAGAAGCCGTTCGATGAGCAAGCTTACGCGGAAGAGCGTGGGTTTTCGAAAGAAGCACCGAACTGGTCGAAGCAGCTGAAGGTTAGCTGTTCGTCGTGAGTGGACGAAATGACGTTGGTTCCTCGTGAACTTCGCTATGGATGTTGTGTAATAGGTAACTAATGACTGATGAATGGACTTGCTGTGAGCCACCTTTCTCTAACTGTCCGTTTCTTCTCAGTTAAGCGGGTATAGCTTTGTCATGCTTGACTCGAAACACGAACAAGACTCCGCCTTGAACGGACCTGAATTTGTTCTCTTCTTTACTCTGTGATGTGTGCTACTTACGCTTCTGACCCATTTTACCTGGTGAGACTTCGCTGCTTTTTTTTCCACGGTAAAGAAAAAAACCGCTCACTTGTTTTTTATGTTTTAGTTGTTTACAAAACTTCGCCAAAAAAATCAAGAAAACATCCGCTCCAAGAAAGAACTTTTTCGTATTTCAGGAACTTGCATACAACAAACCTTACGCGCACCGTGGTGTACCGGTACGCAGGGTAAACGAGGTGGACCTCGCCCAGCCGCAAAGGGATCATCGACAGATTTTCTCGCACTTCATAACCAAGACGTTATTACATGTAACTTGAAATGATCGTTTTGTTTCCGCAGGTGATAATGACTTCGTCAGTCCCCGGTAGAAGAAGCAAGGAGGTTTTTGAGAGCAGCAAGGTGTGCTTTCCTGGTCCGCCCGCGGCGAGCCATGGCTGAGAGTAGTCGAACTAGTCTCCTTCTGACTTCGATCGAAGCCTGTTCGCTGTACAGAATACAAGAATTAGCCTAGCTGCTAGTGACGGGTAGGGTATTACTTAATCGTGCAGCAAGAGCGGCACTGAAAGAATGGCCCAATAGTCCAACTTACTTCGTAGCAATGGGTCTTTGTAAGCTAGTGTGCGCTAGACGTTTACCTGCTTAGTAAAACAGCACTGTCCTCAATCTCTTTTCTCTTTTTCTCAACAGACAGGTGACCGTGCTGCTCCATCGCACTTTTACTTGTTGTAGATACCATCGAAGAACCGTAATACTTTCATTAATTATTTTATCCTAAATTACACTATTGATAGTCAGGAACTGAGAGGTTCCTCACACGGAAAAGATGGTCCGCGGGTCGGGCTTCGCCAACCGGGTGATGAACAAGATGGTGCAGCCCAAGACCAAGGAGACCTCGGTTAATCCGCCCAGTCGTGTCAACAACGGACCAAACATAGTCTCTGGAATAGCTGTCCCGGAGGACCAAGCAGATCCTTTGCCGCCCCCGATGGTGGCACCTGATCATCGCGAACTGGAAGACGGAATACCTGGAAAGAACGACCATTACGAAGACGAAGACCCTTATGCGTTACTGCCACCTATGGGACCGTTGGGCGGAGGAGGAATGGTCGATGTCCCGCTGGACGAGCCTGCGGAAGATGTGGGCTTATTGGATGGCGATCGGAAGTCACTCAACCGTAGCACGTAAGTTTGTAACGTTTTTTAACGTTGATGTTGGAATTCAGACGTGGAAAAATGACTTGAACCAGATCGTTTACCCATGTGGCGCACACTTTCGGCTAATAGCAATGGACGCGTGCGTCACTTTAAGCGAAGATTTGGTTCAGTCCATTTGCCGGCGTCCCAATTGTTTTTTTGGCCTATCGTTTGTGGGAGCGAAGTACGAGTTATATGGTCTCTCTGTTTTTATTATTATCTGCGTGTGGTGGTTATCAAGATGTGGACAAAATTACAGACGGAAGTTGACGCAGTAACGCACAAGGGTGAACTATATCTTTACTTTTTTGCCAATGGGCAAAATGAGTTACGTAACTTTTTCTGTTTTTCTGTCTGACAATTATTTTTACATTTTGTCTGTCGACATTGATCGCTATATTCCTGACTCTGATGTGGCACAGCAAGTAAAATTAGGGAGTGTGAGTTTCCGTGTTTATGCGCTGGCGTCACTCACGTCAGTCTTCATATCGATATCGATGCCAGAGTTCAACATTATGCCCTTGAAGTGTTTCCTATGGTGTGGGCGGTTATTTTATAACTTGATCTGGAAGCAATATTCACGCTCGAACGCACCCTAGTTCATTGTGCTGCATTCTTAATTCAGCCAGTGTCGACTGATACCTGTTTGGGTTTCTTCTTACAGCAAGGACGCTGTTTACTCGGAGACCCAAGGATGGGACGTCTTCCAGGTGCTGGAACCCGAAGAACACGGACACGGCAACGAGAAGCTGGTCAAGATCTCCATCCAGATCATCAAGCTCTTCACTTACCTCCTGACATTCCTTATCATTTTGGTCTCCGCGGTAGTGGCCAAAGGATGTCTGCTCTTCATGGCAGGAAATGTCACACCGGGGAAGAACGTTCAACTTTGCGGAGAAACCGACAGTAAGTAGGACGTGCGAATGTGTTCGCCCAGATCGCTTTCCCAAGTGACCCACGCTCGTAGCCAGCAACAATGGAAACATGCGCCACTTGAAAACTCAACAAGATCGTTTCTCCGAGGTGGTGCCAACCTTTTAGCCATGTATCACTGAAAACGTGCGTCACTTGAGATGGTAGTCTGGGTAAAATCATTTGTGGACGTCTCAAATATTCCTAATTAATGAACATTGAAAATGAAAATGCGGAGATGAAAACAAGCACCCTCGGTGGATCATACCGACCACCTCTACAGTTTTACCATCATAATAAGCGAGCTTTTTCATTTCGTAGCGAAGACCGGTGTCGTTATCACGCGGTCCGTGACGATTCCCGAAAGTATCTCGGTCTCTTGGATCTGGGCAATCTACTTTGCCTACTGCATTCCGGAGCTTCTCAATTTCTGCTTGAGTCTGTACAAGACCCTTTTCCGAAGCCTAGAGTCTCCGCCGTACAAGCTGATCGCCATAGTGGTCCTCATGGAACTTGCGCACACTGTCGGTATGAGCATCCTCCTGTTCATCGTCCTACCGTCTCTGGACGCGGTCCGCGGAGCAATGATCACCAACTGCCTGTGTTTCGTACCGGCGTTCCTCCAGGTACGTCCAAAAACCGGTCAACGATGCTTGAGAAGGAAGGTTTCAATTTGTCGGTGTATATAAGTCGTAGAAAAAGACTGGAATGTGGTCTGCGGGTGTAAATGATTTTCAAACTTCACATGGGAAAAACAGGCAACTCTAGAACCAGCACGCATCGAAAGTCATTCCGAAGACCCGATCGGCGGTACCGCAAACAAAACTTTTTCATGTTGAATTTCACTGGTCGCTTTTCAGCTTTTGTCCAGAAACCGCACGGAAGATCACCGGTTCTTCAAAGCCTCCCTCGATATTCTTGCTGTCCTGGCACAAGTTTCCGGCTTTATCATCTGGCCGCTGATCCATCCCGGAAACAGCCTGTGGGCGATCCCAGTCGCACTGATCCTTATCTCCGTTGTCTGGTGGGAGAACTTCCTGGACAAGCGCTCACCATTTCCCTTCATCGGGAAGCTCGCTACATTAGCCGAACGTTTATACAAGACCCGCTACCGTATCTACATGTTCTTGGCTCCAATCAAATGCCTGGTGATGCTGGGCACCATGATTGGCTTCACCTCGATGAACATCAAAGTCAAGACGCTGCTGGATCCCAATAACTTCTTCACAGCACGCAACATGTCGGTAGTGACCACCCGCACAGCCATCCAGACGGCCGACCAGATCCTCGAAGTAAGCCAAGGCATGGAAATCTTTGATTTCCGTCGGGCACCGGTCTCCAGTAACGAACTGTGGGTGGTCCAAGGCTCGGACGCGTTGTACGTGCTGCTCATCCAGGTCTTGACGGCTTTCGTGTGCTACATGGCTGGAAAGTTCGCTTGTCGAATCTGCATCCAACAGTTCAGTTTCGCGTTTCCGGTTAACGCTGCCATTCCTGTTCTGGTTTCGGCGTTGGTCGCGGTGTTGCAGTTTCGCCTGCAGGACAATTGTTTTGGCACCAATATCTTACCCAAGTAAGTTCCAAACATGGGAGGCTGGCCGCCGCCAAACAAACTGGACAAGTTCGTTTCCCAAGCGGCGCACTTTCCCGGCCAGTAACACTGACAACGTGCGCTACTTGGGAACTCCACACGAACGTTGTTTCAAGTGGCGTACGGCTCCAGCAATCAACAATGAAAACGTGCGCTACTTCAGACGAATTTGTTCACCGAGCTGCCATTATACTGTATAAAGTCAGAAGGTTGGCGGTTCGATCGTCCACTATACCCGTACTTTTTGACATTCTTGACATATAATTTTGTTATTTGGTTTCTTTCAGGCATTTATTCTGGAATATCTACTCGGGTAACGGTATTGAAGATTTGATCAAGACGGAGCATGTTTGGATTTGGATAATATGGTTGGCGTCCCAAGTTTGGGTCACTTTCCACATTTGGAATCCAAAGTGTGAAAGGCTGGCGAAAGCGGCAAAGTAAGTGGTTGGGCTGTGACATGTTAGACAGTTTGAGAACGATGAGATCAAGGCGTGTGATGTTACTAACTGGTGATTTGTAGGCTCTTCGTGCTGCCACTGTATCATGGCCTGATTATTGATCAAAGCTTGGCGATGAACCGTCGACGGGACGATGAAGCTGAAGTGCTCAGTGAAGACTTGCGAAACAATGCCACGGCGACCGCCGAAGATCCTTCGCCGCACTACGAGACGCTCTCGATCAAGTCCGAATCATCGAAAGAGAAGACCAACAAATCGGCTGACACTGTCACCAAGATTATCGCTTGCGCGACCATGTGGCACGAAACCCGGGACGAAATGAAGCAAATGCTCAAATCCATCACTCGGTGAGGACAACCCCGAACCTTAGTGTAGTACTCTATTCCGTTAATTTCTGAGTTATTCCTCCGAATATCTCACTCTCTATTTAATTTTTTAATTTTGTAGGATGGACGAAGACCAGGCTGCTCGTCGAAACGCCCAAGAGTTCCTGCAGGTGGTAGATCCGGATTACTACGAATACGTTAGTAAGTAAAATGCTTACTTACCTCAATTCCTTGACCGAATCGTAGAACATTGCTACAGTTTGCCAGATGTGCTTGTCTGCGCTTTATCTTGCCACGAACTCCCGCATACGCCACTCGTAAGATCCCATGAATCGCGAGCAATACTTTTTCTTTTTGCATTTTTTAGCTCACATCTTCTTCGATGATGCCTTCGAAATCAGCGACGAAGATGACAACGAGAACCAAGTCAATCCCTTCGTCCGGCTTCTTTGCGGTGTCATCGATGAAGCCGTCAGCGCCGTCCACCAAACGCCCATCAAGCTTCGTCCGCCAGTACTCATCGATACGCCCTACGGAGGTCGACTCATCTGGACTTTCCCGGGGGGCACCAAGATGCACGTCCACCTCAAGGACAAGTCCCTGATCCGTCATCGCAAACGCTGGAGCCAGGTCATGTACATGTACTACCTTCTCGGCTTCAACCTGATGGACCTGCCTATCGACGTGTCGAGAAAGGAGACCATCGCAGAGAATACTTACCTGCTGACGCTGGACGGAGACATTGACTTCAAGCCACACGCCGTGCAGTTGTTGGTGGACTTGATGAAGAAGAACAAGGCGTTAGGAGCGGCCTGTGGACGTATCCATCCCATCGGTAGCGGTATCATGGTGTGGTACCAACGCTTCGAGTACGCGCTGGGGCATTGGCTACAGAAGGCCACGGAACACGTCTTGGGATGTGTCATGTGTTGTCCGGGATGCTTCAGTCTTTTCAGAGCCAAGACGCTGATGGACGACAACGTCATGAGAAGGTACGCGGGAACTGATAATCTGGAGCTCAAAATCAATCAGATCGTGTCCCGGAGCGGCGCACCTGGTCAGTGATATTGGCTGAAAGCGTGCGTCACTTGGAAAACGATCTGGCGAATTACGATACAACTTTTGAAAAAAAATCCGATTTTAATTTGCACCTTTTGAATACAAACTGAAGTTCACCGACCTTCTCTTGTTAAGTAATACAAGGGAAAGGCTCGCCTGCGGCTCCCTTATCAAGTTCGGAGTTGCAAGTACAGTCCGGTCGATCGAAATCTAGTACCTGTTTGTCCGAGTTTGTTTTGAAGTCTGCTATACATTCGCCATACAGCACGACAAGCCAAGGCCGAAATTACATTTCACATATATTACACCGTAGCTTTACTAGTGTGATCAAGTAATCAACCCGCATGTGGACCGGCTGTGTCGGTATGGCTCGCAGTATCGTTGATTTTGCACGATTTCTTTATTTTGAAACTGCAAAATCAGGTACCAGATTTCGAGCGACTGGACTGTACCATAGTTGGGTGTGTTGATTAAATTATGACCTAAGAACTTGACGGAAGCACGGAAGTTTTTTCCTACACACTGACAAAACAGGAAAGGGAGACGATAATCAGGCGAAATATAAAAGTAATATAAGAGTCGATACTCGTGAACGAAGAAATTTTCTGCAATAGTACCTCGACTGGTTTGAACCAATCCAGCTGGGATATTTCATATTTTTTTCTTACAGGTACGCAGTGAAGGCCGACGAAGCTCTGCATTACGTTCAGTTCGATCAAGGGGAAGATCGTTGGTTGTGTACGCTGATCCTGCAGCGAGGATATCGTGTGGAGTACTGCGCCGCTTCGGATGCCTGGACCCACGCGCCGGAAGGTTTCAACGAGTTCTTCAACCAGCGTCGTCGCTGGGTGCCGTCGACCATCGCCAACATTCTGGATCTACTGCTTGACGCCAAGAACGTCGTCAAAGTCAACGACAGCATCTCGCGATGGTTCATTGTGTATCAGGCTGCGTTGATGCTAGGTACCATCCTCGGCCCAGGTAACTTCTCTTTTCTCATGTTTCCCACAAACTTTTGAATGATGCTATTTTCTAAAGCCATGCGGTTTTGTTCAGTGGATCTTCTGAAAAACCTTGCGGGAAAGACGACATCTAGAAATAGTTTCTGATGTTGAGCAAACGTTCACTATGCGAAAGCGTCTATCGGCTATTTGCCTGCATACAACAATATCCTATGTTCGTATGGGTCCTTGTATGCAGGTGTATTCGAATGTGGCGCTGTTCGTTCCCCGGTCTTCCAATAAGGTCTACGGTGATATGGTTGGAAACTAGTCCGAGTATTCATGCATTGTGTTCTTTCAGGTACGATCTTCATGATGATTATCGGTGCTTGTGTGGCCGCTTTCCGCGTGGACAACTGGACAGCCTTTTACGCCAACCTCATCCCCATCCTGATCTACATCATCGTCTGCCTGGCCTGCAAAGCCAAGTGGCAGCTCCTATTGGCCCAAATCATGTCGACGCTCTATGCCCTTCTGATGATGGCAGTCATCGTGGGTACGGCCATTCAAATATCCGATGACGGTTGGGGTTCGCCCTCGTCCATTTTCCTCATATCTATCGTCACGTCCTTCTTCACTGCCGCCCTCCTCCATCCCCAAGAATTTTTCTGCATCGCCCACGGCTTCCTGTACTTCCTCTCCATTCCCGCCATGTACCTACTGTTGATGATCTACTCGTTGTGCAACCTCAACGTGGTCTCGTGGGGTACACGTGAAACGGCCACCAAGAAGACTAAAGAGGAGATGGCGCGGGACAAAGCCGAAGCGGAGAAGGCGCGCAAAAACAAGAAGCAAGAAGGCGTACTGGGTATGTTCAGGAACTTCAACAGTAGCGAAGAGGAAGAAGGTGGACTGGTCTTCAACTGCGGTAACCTGTTCAAATGTATGATGTTTACCCATCCGAAAGACGGCTCGGAACGGGAAGAACTGCTGAGGATCGAAGACGGACTGGAGAAGCTGACCAACCAAGTCGCCCAGTTGATGACGCCTAAAAGATCACCGGAAGAAGAGTGGCTGATGATGGCGAACGAAAGGCTGATGAACGAACAGTTCCCACAGTATAACAACATTGCACAAAACGACCCACCGACTCGGTTACCTTCGCCGCGAGATGGACTGAACCTCCCTCCACCGAACATGGCCAACCTGATGGGCGTCAATGATGATTACGAAAATATCCCTGACAACTCGCATATCTACGGTGAAGTTGACCAGGAGGAATCCATAATCAAGTTCTGGATGAAGGACAAGTGTTTCGGTCAAGTGGATGAGAGTCGCGTGGAAGTGCTGGAAGAGAAGGAAAAGTCCTTCTGGGTGGACTTGATCAAGAAGTACTTGTACCCGCTGGACGAAGACAAGGCTCAACAAGCCAGGATCGCCAACGATCTGAAAGAACTGAGGAACAAATCGGTCTTCATGTATTTCATCTTTAACGCCCTCTTCATCCTGATTGTCTTCTTGCTGCAGTTGAACAAGTACCATTTGCATGTCGATTGGCCGTTGGGTGTCAAGCTGAACGTGACGATCATCAATGGACAGCCGAAAGTGACGAAAGAGTATTTGCAGCTGGAACCCATCGGTATTGTCTTCGTGGTCTTCTTCTTCTTGATCTTGGTCATACAGTCGTTCGCCATGATCCTCCATCGTTTCGGGACGTTGTCCCATATCTTGGCTGCTACCGAGATCGATTGGTTCAAGAAGAGGGGAAAACCGGCGACGGAGAGGGAACTGATTGAACAGAACGCCATAGAAATCGCCAGGAACCTTCAAGCTTTGAAAGGCATGAATGATGCCGGAGATAACTACCGCGATGACCAAGACCTTCAACCACCAGGTACAAAACTTCGTGACCCAAAATCAGTACTCCAAATATGCACTGGGACATTCTTCAGTGTAATTCTCTCGAAAGTTTCGATTCCTTGAGCCTTCTAATGATTTTCCGCACTATTTTCCGCGTCATCTTTTGTCTTTTTTTCGCGAATATTTGAATGACAGTTTTTGGGTGCTGTTTTCAGGTTTCCGAAAAACTATAGCGCATTTGGAGAAGCAAAAGCGTCGACGCCAGAAGGTCGGCACCCTCGACGTGGCTTTCCGCAAGCGCTTCCAGGAACTTACCACAGCCGCCAAAGCTCGGGAAGCCGGTGGAGTCACCCGAAGGAAGTACCCTGTCAAGACGATCGACCCGGAAGCGGAGAAGGCCATCGCTCACCTTGTCGGAGAACAACACCGCGCAGAGTCTGTCAAGGCAGCTAAAGCTCATCACGTCGTCAGCTTCAACACCATGGACGAGACCAAGGGACTCGAGAAGAAGGACATGTTCGACAGCGCGGAGAATCTGCACGCAGGTCGCGGTGCCATGAACCGACGCCGTCGCCTGGAAGACATCTTCAACAACCTGGCTGGAAGGAAAGCCGACGCCTACGACCCCAACTACGACCCTGGGTTCACCAACAGTGGATTCGATCCGTACGACCTGGGTGATAACACCATCAGTGGGGACTTTGAAGGAGGGTTTGAGGATGGCGAAGTGGGGTTGAGCAGGCAGAACAGTAGTGCGCCACTGACGCCGGACCATGTCATGCAAAGTAGCAGTCGACCGAGATCGCGGAGTGTGGTGATGAGGTCGCCGAGTGTACGAACTCTGGATCATGGTCATCGGGGACTTTCTCACATAGACAATAAGGACAAGATCTGGTTGAGCTGAGAAGGTTTTTTGTAGTGGGTGGGAAGTAGCCGTTGATGGATGGATGGTATTGTTGCTCAATCTCGCTGTTTCACTGCCGCGCATGTCTTCCCAGACGTGATCTAGCTTACGCTATGCCTTACGGACAATTTACTTCCTGATAGTTATTACTCTTTATCAATAGCAAAGGAGAAAAAAATACGCAGATTCGGTTCAGATTCAAACTACATTCAAAGTGGAACGATACAAAGTGAACTGAGAGCTGTGCGACATAATGTATTGATACAAAGATCGCTGCCCTGAGTGGCGCACTCCGTCAGCCAATTGCAACAGAAATGTGCGCCACTAGATAAAACGATTACATTTTGTTTTATTTGCCCAGCTCCCAACTGTGGTGAATGGCGGCAACCTTACCAGTGCTTAAACTTCCCGACGGCTTTCAAAACTGCCTCGTGAGAATAAGGCTGACTACGTGCAAGATAAATGTCACAGAAAATTGCTATAAACTCTTCAAAGGACACATCGTTTCGGCAGTTCAACTTTTCCATGTATCGGTTCAAGTTCGTGGCACGCAGTGTATCGGCGTTCACTCCAAAGATCCGAAGTATCTCAGCAAGCTGGTCTTTTTTGATGAAGTAAAAACCCCGGCTGCTGGTGGCGAACCTCGAGAATGTGTTCTGAAAATCCAGAAGCTGGTCCTCCGTGAAGACCTAGCTAGGCTTGTTCAACAGCTCATCCATACGGTCGCACTCTTTACTCAATCTGTCCCTTTGAGAGCGAAGTTCCCTCTGACAATGGCGATAGTACATCTTCGCCAACATGACCAACAGAAAGAGAACGCTGCCGACTAGGACATCCGCTAATCCCGGCATGGTTGCGAGCAAGTAGAGATCGCCACTAATGAGAGAATGTCAGACCGGTCAGAAAAGCGCAGTCTACTACTACGAGGGAAAGGTTGTGAAGTTAGCCGCCCCATACCGGGTTTGTAAAGTTAGCCGTCTAAGTTCGCCTGTTCTCTACTACTCAATCCCAAACTTTTAAGGATAGATCGAAAGATAAAATAATGAGCTGTCGAATGGTAATAGGCACAGTCAACACGAGAAGCCAGAGAATCCAAGAGATCCGCAATTAAAAGAACGTTGAAATCTTATGTTAAACAGCCAAGACTGACAATCAAATAGTCAATCAAGCAATAGGCGCCACAGCCGTGGCTAACTTTACAAACCCAGTATGGGGTGGCTAAGTTTACAACCTTTACCTCGTACCGAAAAAGACAAGACACTCAATGATCCGCCTTGATAGTTCGAATTTTGGGTTATTCGTATGCTCTATTGTTCGTCTATCGCTCTTCACGAAACTCGCGACACATTAAATCGAACAGGATGTTTCTGGATTTCGTACTGTACTCTCACGGCGCGTGAGACGTCCGTCGAGGTCACTGCACACATTCTGTCTACTAAAGGCACATCTAAGAGGGAACAGCACTCGACAATTTGTGCGGCGTGTTCGCATAATAATAAAAGAAATTTCGAAAACAGGAACGATTATTCAGGATACAGGGACAAATGAACGGACAAAGATACATCAAAGTAGCTCAGAGAAGGAAGAAACGAGAGGAAAAAGATTCAAAGGAATGGTGACAACAGAAGCTGCGATCAGGAAGTAAAGTATGTAGATTGTGGAAGCAGAGGGTTCGTCCGTCGAGTTGCTTATACTGTAGGCTGTAGCACCTCAAGAATTCATAAGGTTCCTTATGAACTCTTCGTAATTTATGCATCCATTACTGTCCTCCTGCCCAGCAATCAAGTCTTTGAACTCATCCTCGGACAGCTTATCACCCAGAGTCGTCAGAAGGTGTCGAAGATCCGAGGTTTTGACCATGCCATTCCCTTCCGTGTCGAAGTGACGCAGACCTGTGTATTAATCAACAATCAACCAGTCAGCTCGATCAACAACGAACGAGCAACTTTTGTCCACTCAATTTCGATCTGATTGATTTGTTGTAGCAATAACCAACAACAACTTCAGCAGTAACGTGGCTGCGAATCTCAATCAAAACAATAACAACACAAATATGCACTTACCTTCAACGAAACCGTCGTGGGAATACGGCTCCTTCAGCCTCGATATCTCGTGAAAAATCGGGAGAAATACATCGAAGCTAATCCTCTGGTCGGACTTGTACTGAGCCTGGTACTTCTTGACTTCAGATTCGGTGGGATTCTGTCCTAAAGCGCGCAGCACTTCTCCCAGCTGCGAAGCAAAGATCCGTCCATCTCCTTTGTTATCAAACAAAGAGAAAGCTTCCTGGAAGTCGGCGATCTGCTGTTCTGTGAAGGACTGCTGTGCTACCATCTTGCCTAACAAATGCATCAAATAAAAGATCAAGGTAAGACGAGGAAAGATGACGAAGAATGAGAAGACTTACTCGCACTACTTAGATCCAATGTCAAGCACAGCGGCGCGCAGTGTGAAGCGGAGCAGTTTGTCACTCAAGCCTGACGGCCAGCGCTTCTCTCTCGTAAATGTCGTCCTGACATAAAGAGCTCGGTCGTAAAGGAGGCTGTAAAGTCAGACGCGGAGGAATGCAAACATGACTGACTAATCTTTTAAGCATGGCCAATTTCACAAACCACTCACCACTGAAACCAGTTCTCTTTTGAAGTTTCCTGCAAACGAATCAACCCAATCAACAGGTGTGCTTTTGATTGATAGTGCGTACCATTAGGCCACAGGACTGTCCATCCTTGTGATGGGAGACGCAGCCCAGATGGCGCTGTCCGCAGGTTCTTCGAAGACTGGCACTTCCGGTCCTTCCTTCGAATTTTCCCGTTGTGCCAGCAGAACTTGTCCTCCGTTCACATGGTTTGCTTGAAAGAAAAGCACATCGTGTTCGACAAGATAGCTGTTGCCATAGACTGTGAGTAGCGCGCCCTCGAGCGAGGCTCGGGTTCACCACACGTGGTAGTAGAGATCTCCTATACTAAAATCCGAATCTGCTGTGTGCCGACAGTTTTATGGAACAAATGGTGGAAGCTGTACAAGAAAAGTCTTCGTTAGGTGCCCTGGATAATGCTGGGAATAAATTCTGGGAAGAGGGAAGCAGCTTAAAAAACATGTCCGTTCACGACCCAGGTGAACATACGCCAGCAATATTTCGTACAATCCAAATTATTTTTTATGACCGATCATCAGGCATCGATTACATTGTTTAGAACATGCGATAGCGTTGTTGGACGATTTCGATGATGACCCGGGATGGAGGTTAAGAGCACACGGCGTGCGTGTTTCCAGTGAAGACCCAGCCCAGTTTGAAGCATCGGAAGTGCCATATGGCACTTCCCGGTCCGCCTTGGACCTGTCTGCACCCATACTGGCAGGAAGACAAACTAGCATGTTGAACGACGCCATTACAGCAGAACTGGATTGTATCTCAGAATCCATCAGTCGCCATGTCGGTCTGGATATGGTTTCCGAAATGACTGACGTGGACTTCGTCGTGAAGCCTGAACGACCTAGCATTATGCTCAGCCTCCTCCAACGATCAGCAAAATATGCCACGGGGAACGAGAACAACGAAAGATATGACACGCTGGCTGAACTACGGACAGAACCAAAGGTTACACAGATAAGGTTACAGTACTACTTTAGGGTTTTGATTTTGAAGCGATATTGAAATAATTCAATGACCGGCACAACGAAACGTACAAGATCGTCGTCCCAAGTGACGCACGCCGCTGAACGATAACAACGGAAACATGCGTCACTTGTGATAACATTCTTGTACGTTTCGTACTTTCGTTTCCCGATCTCCTAGTGCTCAGATTCTAGTTCTCCATGAAACAAAACTTATGTCGACCATCCGACAAAACCCTTTATCAGTTCAAGGAGGTATTTTTTTTAGGATCCCGAACCTTTGCCTGAACTACCCTGGGAAAGCACGGCTGTAGAAAGCGGAGGCCTGCGTATGCGCTATCCCCTGCATTCTCAAGAGTGGGTTGACACAGGGAGAGGGCCGCCTGAACCATGGGAAGAGGGAAGTGCTACGGACTTGGACGAAGATGTATGGCACAGGACCGAGTTATCCTACCTTAGCGTACCCGCATTCTCGTCACCGCCACCCCTCCCACTGCCGATACTCCCACCGGCCACCGTGGAACCTGCCATTGAAGTACCTCCCCTGTCTAAGTCCGAACTTCGGTTACATCGGGAAGCGGAAGAGGTAAGGCTTACTTGTTCGCTCTCTCCGGATTAACGGCGTTAGCTTCCGCTATAATGCTTCTTAACTGATCAGGTGGCGAGAATTCTGAAAGAAAGGGAAGGATTCGCCTCCGTCACTCCCATAGGTATTTCGTAGTTCAAGCCACAAAAGTTAACGTACTCGTACCTCGAAAAATATTGCTGACTGATAGTCGGAGTACCGAGTCTGGTTTTGTTACCCCTGGACGCTTCCCTCGAGATTATGGACTCCTGGTCCGTGGTCAGCTGCTTGCCGCCACGCAGGAAACGCCCTGTGACTCTTCAACTGATTCCCGGACCTATTCTGAAGATCGTCTACAAGCAAACAAACTTGGTAAGACTAGCAAGCACCTTATATAAGTTTAGAAAAGTACTTGGTCCGCACCATCGACGCGGGAGGAACTCACAGATTGGTTGTTTGTAGCCGTCCATCCGCATTCCACTGTCGGAAGCCACCGTAGAAATTCCCCCTTCCCACCGCCCATGGAAATGCAAAAAGATGTCGTCTCACCGTCTAGTCGTGAACCAAGACATAGCACGGCTGACTCTATTCACTTCCAGCCCAGCCGATAGGAATAAGCTACTGGCAAGGATTGCGGACCTCACCCAAAATTCAGTGTTTGTTTAGGATCGGCAGTGAGTTTTAGTATAAAAGCTTGTTACTAGTTTCTGTATACAACATACGCTAATCAAAATAATCTTCAATATCAACATCTGGATTCAGTAAATCTTCGCCAAACCGGCTGATATCTATCCTATTTAAAATCAAATTTTCGAATGTTTCTTCGAGATCAGTTTCGCCGATCAAGATCGCACCTTGTAAACGTCCATCTTTGACGATGGCTTTGATGTACTCTTCGCCTTTGTTCATCCGTAGAAGGATCTCGTACTCCTTCCCCAACCGCTGACCGTTGAACAAGCCCAGCAGTATAACCTAGGAAAGAAAAACACTGAACGATCGAGAGACTTTTCACCATACCCGCAAAACTACCTTGAAGCCAAAGAACCGCGTAGCATGTGAGAACATCTCGAAACCGAAGTCCAACGTTATTTCCTCGTTGTTCCATTTAGCCACCATGCACTTTGCAGCATAAGAGCCCATCTGTCTTGCCTGTGACCACAGTCGCATCTGCAAAACCAAATTACAGGTAATCGAAGTAACCTTCGGAACTTTACAGAGGGAGACAAGCACCTGCATCCAATGGGGTGCGGGTTCCCACATGGTCGTACACACATCCCCTGCTGCGAAGACATCCCTCAGACACGTTTCCATTCTCTCGTCTACTTTCATCCCACCATCCACGGCTATCCCATCCACCGGAAGAACACTTCTTGCGAAGTCGAGATTCGGGGTGACACCCGTTGCGCTAACCACGAAATCACAACCGAAAGTCTTCCCGTTGGTCAACTTCGCATACACCGGCCATCTCACCTCCTTCGTTCCGTCTTCATCAGCTGACTTATCCCCGCTGGAGAGATACTCTTCATGGGTCATGAGAGCTTGTACCTCACAAGAGTACTGAATGTTCAAGTCATATTTCCCGTTTGACTTGCCCTTCATGAGAATGTCGGCTGCCCAGTCAGGACCCAATGCACTACCGTGTGTCGTCATGGATCTGCATGGATGTACCTCGGTGTATTTCAGTCTTTTGGAAACTTTAGGCTTATCATCGTTTGTGTTCGAATGGTCTGAATTGTTCTCCTTTCTTGTACGCCGTGAGCTGAGGAAGAACTGAGCAGCGCCAGCATCGACGAACGTGGCGCTGACTGAATCATCCTTCACGACCCAAATCAATTCCACGTCTTTCAGCTCGGACGCCATCTCTGTAGCGATCCCACCGTTGCCGACGATCATGACGCGCCGAGCATCGCCAAGCTTGCTGATGAACTCCTGAGGACGTGAAGCGTTTGGGCTTAAAGAATATGAATGCTTATGCTCAGCTGAAAGTTTCCTACCTTTACACTTTCAGTGTCTCGGATACCAATCACAGATGGATGATCATTAGCAATCAACTAGAGAAGAGCTCGGGAAATGTACGACCGCAGATGTTGCGCATAAGTAAGGAAAGAATACCTTAGGCTTTCCGCCGGAGCAAATGCACAGTAATTTGTAGGTGAACCGTCTCCCATCTCTAAGAACCACTGCAAAGGAGGAAATCAAAAAAAGTCACGACGATTTCTACGCCTGACGTCAGCGAACTTGCACGAAATGTACACGGTGACGTCATGAATAAATCATCCAACACCGTACGTATGAATTTACCCACATGTTCCTCTGGGTTCAAGGACGCAACTTCTCCCCAAACCACAGATAAATTAGCATTCCTGCTCTCAACCCAGTCGAATGGACGTTCTTCGACATCGAATTCATCGAGTGTCTTTGTCAGCTGAAGGGAGAAAGTAGGTTAAGTAGCGTGCAAATCCATGACACAAAGCGTTTCGTGATTCCCTATGGATAATTGATTACCTGTCGCACTCCGGTTGCCACCTTCACAAGCGACGACGCGGAGATCAGAACCGTCCTGAGCGACGGCTGGAGTATAGATAACTGAAAAAAAGACGAAGGTACGCTCTTCTCTTGCACAAACCACGTCTTACGAAGATCAGCTCACTGTTTCTGCACAGGAAACTCCAGCGATTCCACCGCCTATGATCAGGCATTCACCTGATGCCGACATCTTCTTACCAGGAAGCGGACTCACTAGCTTACACTGTCAGCATGGCGTGGGAAGATTCAGTGCAGAACATGAAGCAATCCTTCCCGGAAACGGGAACCGGAAATAGACTATGCGAAAAGTAGTCGTGCTAGCTCGTGACGTGCTCGCATTCCTGACGTCACGCTGGTTCGAGCTGTCACTCCGTTCAGTGATCACTCGTACGTCGGTACTGACAAGGGAACGGAGGTTAACCTCGACGCCTAAACTTCTTCCAACTTTTTCTGTCGACAGTACTCGGTCCTGACTTCTGTTTGATATTACTCTCAATTGCCACCGAGCATCATCTGGGCCGGGAGGAACTTAAGACGAAGACCCTTTCGTACGGAGAAAGTTTACCACTTAAAGTGGCGCACTGGGTATGCGAATTTACAGTTCAACTGCGCAGCTAAATGCAAAGCGCGCACTAAATATGGGCTCTGGGCAGAGCTCCTCAGAAGTTTGGGGTCACGGCGCAGAGACATAATCGATGAAATTTAGAGAAGGGCCATGGTAGCTCAAGGGTAGGGGCTGGGGCCTGCCATGTGGAGGCCAAGAAATTTCAAGAAAAACCTGAAGTCCTCCCTTGCCCTTCTCAATAAAGCGAAAATCCCTTCTCAACTTTCATCAGCTGTGCCTCTACGCTATGACCCCAGACTTCTGAGGAACCTTGCCCACAGCCCATATCATGCAGAAAACGTAAGGGATTAGTCAACATAATTATTGCAGTTGTGACAGGCAACAAAAGAGCACTGAAAACATCACTTCTTCCGACACCAAGAACAAATAATAAAGTTTAGCGACGGAGCGCAGTCATCACATCCGTCCGCTTCGTCGCAAGGATAGGCTAGCAAGCCAGTCCAGGGTGGGAAACGATATAGCCCATATCAAACTTTCCCCTACAGTTGACCGACTGGTTGCTTTTCTTCTTGATGCGGGTAATTAAATGCCCCAAAAGCACATAGCCATAGCGCTGTTGACCTCTGAAGCAAATGCAGGAAGTACATTCCTACTTGACTTTTCTCTTCTTGATAAGCCTCAGTTTTTGACGCGTTCATAAAAATAAAGCGAAAATCCAAACAGCGATTATAGCTACAAGAAAAGGCAGTTCGCAAACACTTTCGGAAACTTTTCAAAACGGGGGGGTGCGGCTCAGTTTGCGCACGTCAAATTCGATGAGAGGTGTATGCACTCGTTCAACGAGCACAATGGCATGGTCGTGCGTTCCGTCAGCTATCTAAGTAAGAGCGTGTGGTTTGGCAGGCCGTACTTTGACAGCGAACGAGGCTGACTTCATGCGTTTCTGTTCCCCTTTATCAGTCGTTTCCTGGAAACAGCTGTCATCTTTATTAAGTCCAGTTCGGGATAGCCTGGAAACTTATGTGCTCGATTTGCCGGCCCCATGGCCGCCGCTACAGATCGAGTAAAGTCAAGCGGCTTGTTTCAGTTTCTCAGGAAAGCGAGAATGGGGCACAATTATGGGTAATCATCGGTTTGAGTCTGGTCTGACGGTTCACGTGATTACATACAAACGAGGATTTCCAGTCAAGACCGGAAGATTTGGATCTCGAGTCATGAAGCGGTGATCGTAGAGCTACTTGTATGCTACGTTGCGCATCGTCCTTCAATAAACCTTTTCTGATATGGGCTTCTGAACAGAAGCAAGAGTACCGAATTACTGCTACTGTCCTTGCGTAATCGGAGCAGTGAAAATTCAAAAATGATTTATTGTTTCTGAACCTAGAGTGGTATACTGCCGCACCGCTCTAGGTAATTCCAGTAACTGAGACCGTCAAACTGATGTCTTCTGTCAGTTTCGATATACCGACGTCACAGAGTGCTCTTCATGGCATTTCACGATCGCACTGGCTGACGGTGTGTGGCCGAGATGGGAGGGAATGCTATTCTATAGAGTACAAATGAGGTGGTTAACTGAGAACCCTTGAAACAGACAGCACGAACTTTTAGATTCTTGTGGTCACGGGGTTTGATGTCACGGAGAACCGGTGATCCCACCCTATCGCTTGTTCCCCGCTTTTCCATCCTGCCGTTCCCACCTTGTTCTCCAAGGGTGGAAATTTCAACCTCTTGTATATCAGAGCCATTCAGGGTGGTCGTTTTTCCACCTTTGCTGGCCCTAACCCACCCGTGCTTCGTCGTCAAGGCAAAATTTTACGGGGTTTACGAACTGTGCGAGAACACAGAAACCAGATTTGAGGTATGTGCTGTACAGCCTGCTATGAGATAGACTTTGCGGTTTTTTTGATGCGCTCGACCGTTTCCCAAACCGAAACGCCTGTTAACGAAACGCACTCGTCTCTTAAATTCCTATCGGCCCAGATGACGCTCGGCGGTAATTGAGAGTACCATCAAACAGCAGTCAGGACAGAGTACTTTCGACAGAAAAAGTTGGAAGAAGTTCAGGCGCCAAGGTTCACCTCCGTTACCTTGTGAGGGAGTGACTGAGTCAGCGATGACACAACCATATCCTTTGTTAGCTTTATTTAATTGGTTTGGGTTGTTTTGCCGCCAGAAGCCTGCAATGCAGAGATGAAGCGGACTAGCTAGCGCCATCACTCTGCTAGCGCCTAGCGGAGGCTGAATCAGCTGATGAATTTTCTTCTGTCTACCAGTTTGGCAGTCTCTTCTAGACGAGACTGACGAGTTCTCAACTTTCTTCACGCTGTGTTCTCTTTGTCTGATTCCTTGTTGAACCTGATTGTGTAACAGAGAATCGAGGTTGTGGCGGAGCCAGTTCCAGTTGTGTGAAACGAGAAGAAGGACATTGCTTGGGAGGAGAAGAATCTCTGGACGTCGATCTTGCTTTTTGAGTCCGAGACAACAAGGCGAGAACAAATGTCCTGCATCGTAACCAGAGGAACTAGTGTATGGATGTTCGTCTCTTAGGTCCTCCCGGAAGATGTCTGGAGTGGGATGCTGCGGATCTGCCAAGCGTGTCAAGATGGCCAGGCCCGAGGATGATCAGCAGGAGGCTCGAGGATCGCGCAGCAAGCCCACTTCGGCCAGTTCAACTTCTTGTAATAACCATACGTACTCCAAAGATGACCACGATCATCCTCCTCAGCCCTCCTCCTCGACTAGCATTGCTGTGATAACCTCGTCTCGGTCAGAGCCTCCTCGCGTCATCTGTCCCGAAATGTGCTATTTCTGTTTCGACGTGCTGTATGCTCATCTGCACCGTCACGATCCTCCTGAAACACCAAACACGTTCTCCAATGACGCCTAGTAAGTGTGTGCTCGAGTGTAGACGCAGAAGAGTGTTTGATTATGTAAGAACTTATTTGGAATCTGACGCGGTCGTTTTACTTCATTTGCTGTATAGTCCTTTGTTTGTCACGTGGAAAATCGGACGGGAAAATCGATTACGCGGATGTATTGGAACCTTCACTCCCTTACATTTGCATTATGGTCTCAGAGAATACGCCATGACGAGGTAAACCTGCTGATTCCCACATTGATCAAAGTCCTTGACATGTCAAACCAAAGTGGTAATAATTGTTCTGTCGAGTCTTTCCAGTGCGCTTCATGATTCGCGATTCAATCCCATCGCGAAGGACGAAATCCCGAAACTCTCCGTCAGCGTGTCCATCCTAACGAATTTCGAACCTGCCAACGATTACCTCGACTGGGAGGTGCTATTTTCTTAATCACTAAATTACAGTACTAGAGAAAAACGGTTTAATATTTCTTCGGACTTCGTCTCAGGTTGGTGTCCATGGAATTCGCATTGAATTTGTCGGAGAAAATGGAAGGAAGAGAACCGCAACTTACCTTCCAGAAGTGGCTCACGAGCAAGTTAAGTTCCAGAGGATTTTTCAGCATATATCGGCATTTTCATACAGAATACTATGAATAATTCGATTCAAACAAAATTGGAAGCTCGGCAAACAGAATCGACAAGATCGTTGTCTGAAGTGGCGCACACTTCCAACGAGTAACACCGGAAACGTGCGCCACTTGAGAAAACAGTCTTGTCGAGTTTGTATACCGGGCTCCCAACCATCGGAAACGATACAAAGTGTATTTCCTTGCATTTTCTTGTGAGCTGATGTTTGGATGGGTTATTGATTTGTAGAGTGGGATCATGTCCAGACTGTGGACTCTCTCATGCGCAAAGCCGGCCATAAGGGAGTGATTACGGGTGATTTGCGCAAAAGAATCCGTCTAGTCCGCTATCGAAGCGAAAAGTTGTCCTTGGCCTTTCCCGAGTACGCCCAGACTCGGCGTATCAAAGTTTGACGCTCTCTGTAGATGCATTTATCGATCCTTCAAACTTTATTGTGGACTGTCTCCGTTGTTAACCTTTCTTAACTTGTTTTGTGTAGATAACTAGTGCATCTGTCCAGATCGTCCACTTTAAGGTTTCGAGGCTTCGTTCTTGTTTTTGTCCTGTTACTGCAGTACTGTACCTTACTAGTTTGCTCGCTAGATTCACCTTTACGGATTTTTTCTCTTGCTGAACGAGGACCTTGCCGAAGGACTTTGCTGCTGGAATATATGATGGCGAAAAGCCAGTGATTAAATTCTGAAAACGTAAAACGAAAAACGATTCTGGCAACTTAAGCTTCCTCGTTCGGAATTCTATGGTCTACTGTTGCCGTTGATTGATACAGACTTGATTGGTACCTAAACGGAAACGCTCGGTTCAGCGAACGATGGTTTTTTTTCATTATCCTGGGGCATCGGAGGTGCCACTCTTTTCTTTACCAGAATCTTTCATTTATTCACAGCTTGTGGGGAATTACATCCAGCGAAAGAAAATAACAGTGATGTGACCAGCATGGCGAAAGCTTTCAAAGTTGAGCAAACAAAGGCACGAATTCCATATTAGGATTTAGGACCTAGCCTTCTCACTGTTCGTGAGGGCAGCGGTTTCCGTGTATGGTCTTCCGCGACTCAGTTCACAAGATGAACAGGCCAATTAGACCAGCGAAACTTAAATATTCCGCAACGGGAAGATACCATGGAAAACGGCAGATACTAACGAGAAGTGATTAAGTCGCGAGGAGAATTAGAGCCATGAGATTCATTGCCAGCAGGAAGCCAGCTGTTTGCTTGAGTCTTGGGGTCGATGAAGGGTACGTCGATTCTCAGCTGGAAACGCGGCTCTTCAACCGTCTCAATCTTCTCCGCCTTGTTCTGCATGTCTGACAGGTAGTTGTACAAGATTCGACCTCTTCCTCCTGCATCTGCGATCTTCTGGGCCATATCTTTCCCGATTTTCCACAAGATGCCTTTGAAGGTGTTCGGGTTCCAGGAAGCTGAAACCCACACGCGACACTGCAGTTCCTTCGAAGGCTTCTTCGGCTTGGAGACGTTCTTGATAAAGAGACCCAGGATGCGAATGTCACCGTAGTCAAAACTCCCAGCCATCCAGGAAACCAGGTTGCGGAAAATACTGTCGATGACTTCTAGTCCGTTTGACTTTTCGAAAAGGAAACGAAATTCGCCACCTGTGAATACAATCGCCACCTGTAATCAGAATTTCAGAATTCTTGTGCAATTATTTTTCGTCGTCTCTTCCGTACCATTCAATGTGGCTGGATCTTCCCAATCAGGCTTTACAGCGGGGTATCCGAACTTTCCTCCTTGGAAAACTGGATGAAAAATAGAAACGGTCAGAAAAAAAGGACAGTTCTGTTAGGGAGCGGTAATTTCTTACCAGCGATCGTTCCTTGAGGAACAACTAGGCTCCAGGAAGGTGGACCGTTCGGCTTTGCGAACGGCTGGAGACTGTACAGATCCCTCACCTCCTCCACTGTATCGAAAACATCGAGAGGAAACAGTGCATCGCGGTAAGTGTTCGTCTGGCTGGACTGCTCTGGATCGAGAACGTAGATAGTCCACGGGACTTTGTAGTGGCTGTGGCCTTTGGCGCACTTCAACACGCCGCCGCTGTTGTCTTCCACGACGCTCTCCATCTTCACCTATTGAACACAAACAGCGGTCCACAAGGAACAGCTTGTCTGCAGCTTGTAGGACTGGGAGAATTCTTTCTGCAGAAAGAAAACCTGGAAGAGACAGATCAGACAACTAGTTGACAACATTTCTTCGTGCTCCGAAGCTCCGAGCTCCGAAGTCCAGCCAGTAATTTTTGATTTCCGCGGGCGCAGTGGGTTGACTGGGTCACTGGGACCGGTGCCGGAAGGCAGCCCGAGCCCGATGGACCGAATCCGATAAACGGATAAACCAAAACCGGACGACGAAATGAGTTGATTGATGGACTATTGATTTGTTTACACTGCTGAGTTCAATTTAGGTCGAGGAACGGAACTCGAACGAAGGAACTTTTCCTCTGTCTCGCCCTGCGTTCATCTTGCAGGTTTGTCGCTGGACACTGTGGAGGACGAGGTGTGGCTATGCGACTGTCTTCTAGGCTTTTGTCGGTCGTCGAACTATGGTCGTTCCACGAATCAAGAACAGCTGACTGCAAATCGGCCTGCATCGCTTCGCATCGCCACTTCCGGTTGCTCAACCTTGCCCCTTCTCGCAGCAAAAGCTCCCACGAATGGCTCCTACGACAAAGTAAAGATCCTTATGTCAAGAAAGCAAAGGCCGTCAGCTATCGGGCACGCAGCGCCTTCAAGCTGCTCGAGATCGACGAGAAGTACAAGATACTCCAACCTGGCCATGTGGTAATCGATCTCGGCGCTGCACCTGGCTCATGGTCGCAAGTTGCCGTCAAGAAAGTCAATGCCTACATCCCTCCGGACATCACTAAAGACACAAGAGAAGCGCTGATGGTTAAAGTCGAGAGAACTGATAATGGAATATTCGAATATGTGGACGAAGAAGTTCCGGAAGGAAACACGAAGAAGGCCTCTTGTGGAATTGTCATTGGTGTTGATCTCCTCGACATTACACCGTACCCCGGTGCAATCTTCCTGAAGGATTCTGATTTCACCAACCCCAAAGTACAGAAGAAGATACTGGACATGCTGGAAGGCAGGCCGGTTGATGTGGTGTTGAGTGACATGGCGCCGAATGCTTCGGGGATGCGCACACTGGACCACGACGCTATAATTACGTTATGCACGGAAGCTCTCATTTTTGCTGTCAGAGTCCTTCGAGAGAAGGGAACGTTTTTATGTAAAATATGGAGTGGTGGATCGAATAAGGATTTTGAAAGTCTGTTGAAGAAGCATTTTACATTGGTGAAGTTTGTGAAACCTCCAGCGAGCAGAGATGACTCTGCTGAAACTTATTTCTTGGCTACTGGTTTTCGGAAAGAGGGCAGAGAACCCAAGGAAAAATAAAAGGAAATATCTAAATGTTTAGTAGATGAGATGGCTGAGAAAAAAATGCACAGAACACAGTTTACGAACTTTGTTTTCTAAATAGCATTTCCGGTTCGCAGGGATACAGTACTGCCCTTCTATCGCGACCCGCCTTAATATCGCTACGAGTATCGCTAGCTTCAGAAGGAAAAGACGCAGAGCCAAAGAACATTCACTTCAAGGTTCGATTCAATGTTCTGGATCCTGGCGGGCAATTTATGGTATCTCCTGATCAGCAGAGTTTTCCAGTTGCGCAAGTCGTTGAAGCATAGCGTTCACTTCTCTCGCCTTCTGGAGTACGCTTGCTTTGACCTCCTCGTACGTCCCAGTTAACTTTGCGTCCGCTAAGACTGAATGACAGGAGAAAGAAGCACGCCAGTAGAAGAGTCGTAAGAACAAAGCAAGAACAGTTGCGCTGCAGAAATCGACCACGAATGGACTCTTACCTTCCTCGAGATCGAACGTCTGAGCTTGAAGCTTTTGCAGTTCGTGCTCTGCCTCTATGATCTACGAACAGCACATCGGAATTCATATTACAATAAAAGTGAGGGAGCTATCAGCTTGAAAGGCAATCGAATAGAATAGAAGGGAATTACTTTCTGGTGGGTCGGCTTCTTGGACAAGGAAGTCTTCTGTTGCTGAAGGGCGTTCCGAGACTCGCTCACCGCTTGCGTTAGAGATGTTTTTTCTTGTTGAAGCCTGCTTAGTTCTCGTTTAAGGTCCTGAAATATGATAACTAATTCTTACGTCAAAACGGTAGAAGAATGCAAACTAGAGTTCTTCACCTCGTTCCGCTTGGTAAGAACGACTTTGATATCTCCACCGATCTGAAACTCCTTTTCCCACTTTGAGATGTCCGTTTGTCGTTGCTGCTTTTCCTTGTTCAATGTAACGAGAAGCTATAACGAAACAGCTTGTGAAGTAAGAGGCTAGTCAGGCTCGGCAGTAATGGAAGAACAAGTACCAGCTCTATTTTGCGCAGTTCTCTGGTGTATTCTTCGAGGTTCATCTGCAGAAGGTCCTCGCACATCCTCTGTGCATGCTGCACTTTACCCACGGTAGAGCGAAGTTGTTCACCGGACTTCCGGACGTCAGCTTCCGAGGTGATGGGGAGTTCATTCAAAGCATCAACATTCTACAAGCTCAGAGCTCTCGTTGATGGTCACGTGCAGCATTCAGCAGATTATTGACCTTACTGTACCTTGGACAACTGTTCTAGTTTGCGAAGGTTCTCCGCTTCGGACGATTTTAGTTCAGCCTAGATGGGAGAGGGTCTTATACTGTATTTCACAAGCAACCATTATAACATGTGACAATAGAATAGAAAAGTCTGCTTGAGCCCCGATTAAGTAAGGAAACTGAGATACAGTACATGTCAAACAAAAACTCTTTTTCTAGGCTTGAACTTTCACTTACAGTAAGCTCTTCGTATCTGTCCTGATATCCCGAAAGAGGGTAACTCGCCGTACCAGCTGAAGAGACAGTTCCTTGTTGCTGAATGGTACTCATTATATCCTGGAGTGTTCGATACCTGAGCAAAGGAGAATTCATCAGTGCTAGTGGATCGCATCACTCCAGCTGAACCACGCATCCTGGTATTCCAAGAAACAGAGCTCCGTACGTGAAGATACTCACTGTCGTTCCAAGGCGGAGACTTCCGCATTCTCCTGCTTGATCTGGTCGACCAGACGTTTCAGTTCTTGTACTGGTGGGCGGTTAATCTGTTGTCGAACATCTTCAAGTGTTGACTGGAGATCCCTAATGCGCGAGTAGACTTGGGCAGCTTCCTTTTTCAATGGCACAAAGGAGAGCTCCTGACGGCAAAACACGAAAATATTGCTCGATGGGGTCCTGTCTGTCATTGTCGACTTACCGAGTTGAACCTTGTCTTTCGGTCTAGAAGGACAAGGAGATCTTACTTCTTCCATCTTGGCTCGCTCACCGTGCTTCAGCGATTCCAGTTCCTTGATCAGCTGCTCTTCCATGACCGACTGACGCTGTAGTTCGTCCTGCAGTTCTCGGTATTTAGCCTGGTCTTCCGCCGACTGACAAATCAGTAAAAAAATTAACCGCAAAACAATCATCGTTAGTCAAAAGAAGAAGAAAAAAGAAATATAAACTCGAACCATCTCGTGCAGCAGGGAATCGCCAGCTGTTTCATACTTCCGGGTCGTTTCTTGAAGATTTGTCAACTCGAGTTCTCTTCTAAAGATATACAAAATTGTGAGCGACTGGAATCAAAGGAAAGAAGGGTCTGATGGTGGGCTACCCTTCGCGTTCGTTGAGAAGTTCCTGAACTTCTGCGGTCAGTTCCCTGCTTTGCTGCTGGAGTTCCCTGGTCTCGGCTCGGATATCGTCATTCGTAACTCCTCTGGCAAACGACTCTAGCAGCTGGAATAATCACTGGAGTACATTCGATCTGTCACGCAATAGTTACTGTCTCACACGACTTAGCTTATGGGAAATAAACGTTACCGCTTCATAATCGCGCTGGGTTCCACGAAGTGCAGAAACCGTTTTGACCAGCGCGCCATGTTCTCCTCGCGTGCTAGCAGCGAAGTCTTTCAACGTGGCGAAGTCTTGGCTTTCCTTATTCAACCTATTAGTCTCGTTGATAATTTCCAAGATTTTCGCTCTGGAATCAAGAAAGGATTATTTCCAATGAAGAACAGTTTTCCCGTCAAAACTGATGTCTGACGTCAGGAAACGAAGAGATTAAGAGAAAAGCGAAAACACAAACCGTAAAGTTCCGATAAAGTACGCTCGATCTTTAGTATTTCGCATACCCAACCTTCCTGTAAACAGAACAGCAACTGACGTCTAGATCAAAGGAGAACCAACATTCAGAAAGATCTCGCGCAAGCGTACGGGCACAACAGAGATATTCAAGACAATTCCCCTCTGGTCCCTGTTGGGTCGCGTGGGCAAAGCATTCTTTTACCTTTTGCGGAAGGCAGGCCGCGAGCTGTCCGCAGTCTTTCGGCTGCATCGGTGGCCACATGAGGAACGACACTTCGTCCTGTTCCCGGTCTTCCGGCAGTAGCCGTCCTAACGGTCTATAAATAACAGTATTGGAAGATATTCTGTCGTCAACCAAACCTTGCAGGAAGAATGCTGCGTCACCGTTGTGGACGCTGCTTGCGCAGCCAAGCGAGAAGCGGTTCCTGGTCTTGCCGTGGCTGAAATGATTCAAAGATGTTATTCAATCAAAGATCGAAATGAAAACGCTGTATAAATATACTTATGTACACGTAGAATTCAGTCGCTCAGTCCATCGAACAGGAAGACGATGGAAGCCATAAAACTTACCAGGAGCGCCGGTAACCTGCGTAGCCGTTCCAGGACGAGCGGATGGTGGACGGCCAAGCGCAGAAGCCATCTCAAACCGGAAGCGTAACCCGTAGACCAACCTGGCAACGATTTCCCGAGTGCTGCTGGTAATTCACCGATCCGCTAGGCGTGTGATGGCGTAGAAATCGTTTCAGATACGACCAGAACGAACATGAAACCTGTGAAGACTCGATAATTGCTTGGGTTCGTTGAACCAGGAAGAAACCTTGCCTACATAGCGAAAAACAAAGCGACGCAGTTCTATCTACCAAAATCAGAAATGGCTTAGCTCTTTCTGAGCGCATTTACCTTGGTCCCAGGTGTTGCTGGATCGATACGGCAGCAGCGGTGACATGAAGAACGCAGCCTGCTACGTCAATGCTTCCGTATTCTCGAAAAATCAATTTCGCGCACGCAAAATTTCGTATGAAAAAGGAACGATACTACAAAGTTCCTGATTTTACACATGAATTTGCTGACACTGCGTTAGAAATCATCGCAACCTATAAACTAACGCAGATAAACTCGCGTTTCGAAAGACTGGGCGTAGTTATGAGATTACATTCGAAACTACGAGCACAAAACTGCATTCAAACTCCTACATCAAATCACGAAAGCTTGGAATGGTTACAAGGCACAAAAATGAGTACCGCGTGGAACCGAAGAACAGCTTTCGAAAGACCATCTTAATTTTGTAGATCGTTTTCGTAAAAATATTGAAGAGATCAACGTAGATCACAGATCAAACAAAATCACCCAACGAAATCACCCAATGGGCAACTTGGTCAAAATTTAAAACATGTAAAATCGCACCTTGGGAAGACTTGTCGAATCTCGGTACCTCATCCTGATCAGATCTAATCCCAACCGACTGCTGCTCAGAAAAACACCTGATAAGTTGCGCGAATGTGCGAGCGACAGGAGGGGCATTCAGGAAGGACTTCTTTCATGATTTTCTCGGCGCAGCCAGCGCAAGTGTGCGCGTGGCCACAGGGAAGTATAGCGTAAATAACTCTCACCACGGCAAAAAGCCTGCAACAAAATTGCTGGCTCAGGCGGTGGGCCAATTCACACTGCACCTCGATTAATAATTTTTATCGTCCGACTAACGAGGAACTTTAAACGGACGTCAGCTTCAGCTAAACTTCGAGTTGATAGAGAGCCTGATGGTGCCGGCGCTCTGTCTGTTGTTCAATACAAAATCCCACTTCACAAGTCTTCCAGACAAGCCACCACTGATAGTTTCCTATCCGTCACACGAGTCACCCTCTCTTTCTTTAGGACCTGTAGGCTACTCGTTCGTCTCAGAGACTAACCTCGCCAGTGTCCGCCAGTTGATCCCAGTATTCCAAAGGGCCTTAGCCAAGCGTCCTCGACTTTGATCCTGCAGGAACCTCAGGCTTTGCTGACCATCGACAGGGTTATCCACCAAGGAAGATTGAAAGACCTCGTAGACTTCTAAGTCAGCCAGTTAGGATTTACAAAAGACCGGCAAAAGCTGGAGTTCGTACTGCACTTTACTGATCGAAATTCAACTGAAAGAGAAAAAGAGTCTCGAACAACTGACAGCTTTCAGCTTATATACATCTCAAGATACGCCGCCTGCAGGGCTGGCTTAATACCTCGAGGAAATCCCCTGTTAGTCATACACTCGTCGTACTCGTACACTCGTGGAGCCTTTCCAATACTAAATCATGTACGAAATTCCCGCTACAGGAGAAAGATTCTCGAAACGTCTTCGGCATAGCAGACGACGCATTGAAGACGGAAGGGCGTCGGAGCCACACCTACGTAGTCGTCATCAAGAAAGAACTTCGAAGTCGAAGCAAAAGTCAGCAATGCGGAAGTCAGAGACGACCTACCGACACTAATTCGTCCCTTAAGCTTTGACGGAATCTTCGCGGAAAGTGAGGGTTGTCTCTCGGTTAGAAAATCAAGCGGAACGAAACAGGCGTAGTCTGGTTTTGTCCAAAAGAGCTGAGTGCTGTGGAAACTGCCGTTCCCGTATCCCAGCGGCACATCCTGAAAACAACACCAAATCAGCTTATCATCAGCATACTCGCATACTACGTCACTACACCGGAGCAAATGACCCGAGCCTGGTCGACCGAACCGACTGAAAAACATTACGTCGTAGACTATCGTGTATCGCAGTGCTGTATCAGGAAATGCAATCACATGAGTTCTTTACCAGCTCCAACCCAGCGTGAATCGACCACTTGTCTTTGCTCGCGAAGGTCCCAATCCACCGAACCTTTCCACTCAGTCGATCGCCCGTGATAGCGTAGAAGAAGACTTTGTCGCCCCATTTCACATCTAGCTTGTCCGCTTCGAAAGTAGAAAGCGGCAGAGAGGACTGCCAGCCTTCGTCTTCCGGTGACTTTCGGCAGACGATGCTGCTGTCCAGATCCATGTTGAAGCTAACGTCTAGAATCGGCTCTGGGCCAGGGAGTTCCACGTTAATCTGTACTTGAGATGGTGAGCGAGGTCTAAGAATCGGCCGGGTTTCCACATTGTCAAACTCACGAGACGGACGACTCCGGGTGCACCTGGGCTCCGGACGAGGAGACAACCACGACTGTTGCATTGCGGGCTCTGACAGCTCCCACGAGGGTTTCGTGAGCTAGCATGCGGGCCCTGAGACTGGGTGGTGTAAGTGTGGCAGTGAAAGACATGTTGAGGAGAGCTGGGTTCGTCCTCCTTCCTAATCGTTTCCAGATTCCTAAAGATTACAGGAAACTTTGGTCCACAAGCAACCGCAGCACGGAGGACGAAGAGACTTCTGAGCAAAATTGGTGAAAAGTTCGGAGTGATCACTTCGATCCACTCATCGGGATCTTCTTCGAGCTCCCTGAAGCTTGGGTTCGGATCCGAGATCAGGAAACGTCCAAAAGCCAAACAAACGCGAAACGGATCGCGGACCATTGTCCAGTACGCCTGAGGCATACTTTGATATGAAAATGCAATCAGGCAAAGACCTTTTGTATTAATCGTGGTGCCCAAGTTGAAAAAGAAAACGTGGCGGAATAGAAGACTTCGCTCTGTAACAAGGAGTGGTGAACTGGTGATCACTGTAGTGCTGCTGAACCGCGCGTTGCCGGGACCAGAAACGCATAATCAAGCTCTTGATTATGTACGTCAAGGCGATAGTAGGCTGGGACCAGTGCTCAGCCAGTTGCACCAGGGAATCCATTCAAAGCCGTGCGGAACAAAAAGGCAAGCACTGCAAGACTCGATTCTGAATACTCTTGTGTCCCGTGTCAGCGCCTTGTCGTGTGGGACAGCCTGTATCATGACAAAGCGAATTTTATGGTAACCTGGTCTCAGATGGACGCGCGGTTCAGCAGCACTACAGTGGTGGTGATCGATTTTATCGGAAAAATTGAAATGCAGAAAATTCCTCGCCAAAAACGTTCTTCGAAAGTCACAATGGTGTGTCGACCCTTGAATGATTCATAAACCGCGTTACGCTTCCTTCCCGTGAACTGGTTCAGGAACAAGAAGAGGCTTCGTAAACGGGAGCAGCTTTCCTTGTGGACTGTGATGACAAGCTCGCTTTTGGCATTGTGAGCCGATCTATAAGTCGTTGGACATTCCCCGCCTCTATCCATTTCCTATCGCTCTCCATATCGTGGGAGAGCATTGGTTTTTCATTGTAAGAAGCTGGTACAGAATTGGGTTTACCATGGTGATGTGTAACGGAACTGTTCAGTTTTAGATATAGCTCGAAGATGGAAAACGGCAAGGGGGAGCACCGTTTCCTCGTTTCCAGCCAAGTTCCGAGATTGAAGAAGCGTATCAACATCTTCATCCAGCGCAGCGATGGCCGTATCCATGAAGCGTCCATCAGTGATATTGACTTTGACAAACAGAATGTTGTGGTGGAGTGGATCGAGAATGGCGAGACGAAAGGCAAGAGCATCGAATTTCCGTACGTCTTCGAGCTGAACCCTGATCTAAAGCCTATCTCCAACTCACACGACGTCTTGACCCGAGTCACGTCCAACGGTAATGATGTCGGAGATCATAACAATCACGGTACGTTCGTGTAAACGTCAAATAAAATCTTATGGATCTGTTTTGGACATTTTCCTTGAAAATGACATTTTTCTCCATAATTAAGCTGATGGTTGATTGTTGATTACTGATGCTCGACTCAACAAGGAAGCTAATGCTTGATTTTTGATTGATTTGTTACCAGGAGTATCCGATTCAGAATCCGACGACGGCGTTATGCTGAACATTCCTCCGTCTGATGACGTTGCAGACGAAGAACTGACCGATGCCTTCATCCCACAAGCGCCGGAAGTAGCTCCGATGAACCCTCCATCCGTGTCTGGGCTTCCAGGTGGCCAGGGAAGCCTTCGTCGTCCCAACAGTGCCAAGTTTACCCGGCCAGCTGTGCCTCCACCGCGCAACAAACAGCCCAACTCTACTGGCGATGTTAACGGAACTGAGTCTAAAGCTACTGTCCGGGGGAACAATGTCACAGCACAGAAAGGAACTAGAACTACCACCCATGGCACTGGTGTTCGTCCTTCTCAAGATTCGGCCAGGGATCGCAAGAGTGAAGTCAGTCCACGGCCGAGTTTGCCTGGGAATTCAGCAGGTACGTGTGACTGGCCTGGTGAACTTGCGCACTGACGTCGTAAAACACCAGTGATATTGCGTGAGCTGATCGGGGTTTCTTGATTATCCTGACTCACGCGCGCGCATTGGCCTGATGACACATCACTCAATACTGCGCGGGCTAAGGGTGGGATTGTACTCAACTTCAGTATGGAGAAAGAATTAGGAAGTTTTCTTGTGTTTTCTATTGTGCTTCTTCTGCAGCTCGTATGTCGAACTGTACGCGTCAAATCAAGAAGCTGGAGCAAGATCGAAACCAGCGTCGCATAAAGCTGGAAGAGGCTAAGCAGGAGAAGCAGAAGCAAATGAATGCTGATCCGGGCAACCCCAACTGGCAGTTCTTGGCCATGATCCGTGATCATCGAGCGACGCTAGACTTTAGCCCACTAGCCTTGGGTGATACCGTGCATGATAAACAGATCATTGTATGCATCCGAAAACGACCTCTCAGTAAAAAAGGTAAAAGTTGAATAACATTGGCGAAATCACTCCCGATCGATAACAGTTGAATTGGTCTATTGTGCTTTGTGTACTGCAGAGGAGGCCAAGAAGGAAGTGGACGTAATAACGTGTCCCGCAAAAGACACCATTATAATGCACGAATGCAAGACGAAAGTGGATCTTACGAAGTACCTGGAAAATCAGTCTTTCAGGTATAGACGAGGCTCGAAGGTCATCGGAATATGGAAGCTCGCGAACAAGCTCATCGAGATCGTCTGTCCAAGTGGCGCACACTGCTAGTCAGTAACATCGAGAAGGTGCGCTACTCGGAAATACGATCTGATTGAGTTTGCTTGGCAAACTCCCATATTAATTCAGGGTTTTCGGATTTAATACTGTTGTTAATTCATAGTCAAAGGAAACTTGACAGAAGGATGACTAGCGTTATCGATGAAAACTAAAAGAAGGTCCCGATTTTTTCTGGATTTTCTTTTGTTTTCTTAGATTTGATTACGCGTTCGACGAAGACGCGACCAACGAAATGGTGTACAAGTTTACTGCCCAGCCGCTGATCCAGACCATCTTTGACGGAGGCATGGCGACGTGCTTTGCTTATGGTCAGACAGGTAGTGGTAAGACACACACGATGGGCGGTAATTTCAACGGGAAGAACCAGGACGTCGGTACGGGCATTTACGCGCTGGCTGCTCGAGACATTTTCAAGTTCCTCCTAAAGCCCAAGTACAAGAAAGATGGGTTGTTAGTACGAGCTAGCTTTTTCGAGATCTACAGTGGCAAGGTTTTCGATCTGTTGAACAAGAAGAAGAAGCTGAGAATTCTGGAAGATGGGGAAGCCCAGGTGGTCGTCTGTGATTTGCAAGAGCGCGAAGTGAAGTCGGTCGAAGATGTCATGGGACTCATCCAGGTTACAGTATCATCCATTTTCTTTCTTCTTTTGACTTCGTGGACAGTGATTTCGCTCATTTTCGTGTTTTTGATTTTCTTCGGAATTTTTGGAAGGTTTTCTGGTGAGTTCACCCATGTTTCACGCACCTGCATACAAGGATCCGCGCAGTTTGTGCGTTATCTGTGAATGCAGGTGGAAATAGCTTGATCATTTCCGTATCCCGGCCTTCAAAATGTTGCGTTCTTCCTTGTCCTGCAGCTGTTTTTCTTTTTCCGGGTTTCCGCTGCTTTTGAATAGGGTTACAGGATTGGGTGTTTGTGTTTTAGGCTGGGAACTTGGTGAGGACTTCCGGTCAAACGGCGGCGAACCAGCATTCCTCGCGATCGCACGCCGTCTTTCAGATCACGTTGCGAACGAAGACTGGACAAGTCCACGGCAAGTTCTCGTTCATCGATTTGGCTGGTAACGAACGTGGTGTGGACACGATGAGCACGAACCGACAGACTAGGCTGGAGGGCGCGGAAATCAACAAGAGTCTTCTGGCGCTGAAGGAATGCATTCGAGCTTTGGCGCGACGTGGAGCGCATTTGCCTTTCCGAGCCAGTAAACTCACCCAGGTACATACGCTAAGAAAAAGTGTATACACAGTTACAATTACAGCTAGAGTTGCTAAATGATTTGACCCAGATTGTTTATTCAAGTGGCGCACGTTTACATCATTGTTGACCGCGAGAGTGCGCCGCTAGGAAAAATTCGGGCGGATTTCATTGCGCATTTCATACCAAATTATGAACTGAAAAATAAATTTGATTTTCTTAGGTCCTTCGTGATTCGTTCATTGGGCATAATTCCAAGACATGCATGATCGCCATGATCTCTCCTGGTCTTGGCTGTTCCGAGCACTCTTTGAACACGCTGCGATACGCTAACCGCGTGAAGGAACTCGATGGTTCCGGCAGTCGTGAAGAACCTCCGATGTCGTCCATCCCGGGTGGTGAAGACTATTCCATGCATGACACGATGTCTTCTGTCGCTTCGGACCTGGCCAGCATCCACGTCAGCGAAGAGCATGGCGATGACGGTAATGGCGACCGAGTTCAGCTGGATACGATCAACGCCCTCCGTGAAGCCGAAGACGACGTTCTGGAAGCGCAGCGTCTCGTGGTCGACTTCCAGGAAGAGTTTTACAAGAAGATGCAGAGTCTGAACGCCCAAACCAACGAGGTAACAGAAAATTCAAGCAAGAAATCAGTCCGGAAGTTAACAAAAAAATGTGTGGCCGACAAACGAAATATACAAGATCGTTGTCTGAAGTGGCGCACGCTTCCAGCCAATATCACTTGAAACGTGTGCCACATAGGTTCTCGACAAGGTCGTTTTCCCGAAGTGGCACACGCTTCCAGCTGATAATAATAAAGTCCTGGCTCACTGAAATAATGATTTTGTACGTTTTCTTTGTCAGTCTCTCATGCAGAATTTTCGAACAATGAAAATGGAATCCGGAAAAACTATACTAGTACTTTTTTTGTGTTTGACAGGTTGATTACGACGTGGATGAGTACGCTGAGCAAATGGGTCAGACTCTCGAAGACTACGATGAGGTCTTCACCCCGTTGATGGTAGAGTTCCGCAAGAAGTTTGTCAGGTTCCGAGAAGAGCTAGCTAAGGAAGAGGAGTACAGTCGGGCCCTGTCGACGAAGGATGGTCCGAAGGCTTAGTAGTCAGGGTTGTGAGGTTTCCACGGTGCTGGTTCTCTCTCGGTTTTTGATAGAGGATAGTTTAATGTCTGAGAGCTTTGTGTATTTTTCCTTTCTGAATTATACATTTTCGGTGTTTTGAGGAAGCTTCTTTGGTCTCGAGAGAGCATCTGTGATGGCTCGATTCCGAATCTGAGTTTTTTACTCTTTTTTTGCGGCGTGTTTTTTTCTTGGTTTTGATGGAAGCAACATTCCGATGCTTTCCCGCAGCATGAGGTTTTTGCCTCCTATTCTTCCGATATTGTACTCCTGAATCATTCCTCTATGAATCTGTTTTACTGTCTCGAAGTTGAGCATTAACAATGAAGGAAAATGGCGTCCTTCGTGGATGGAGTGAAGTTTTTATGAACTGGGTCGTGTCTCGAAATCCGCTATCGCGACTGTTTTGATCAGATTGCAGGCCTCGCTTTTTCCTGATTGGTTTGTCGGTACAAATCCTGAACTCCATTTGCCACTGCTACAGTAGCAGTGCAGTAGTATGGTCACGGACCGAACATGTTAATTAACCGTAGGAAACGAGCGTCGTCGCTTTTGACCTTCTATGTCTGAAGTCGAAATATTGTTTTGGTACACGCCGCTGGCCACTCCCGCTTTCGGCCGGCTGCCAGTGATTATGTCAGCCGCGTATACCGAACGCTCATTCTTATCAGTTTTCTTTGTGCTGCTGAACTCTATATAGGAGGCTCGGCGAAGCTAAGATAAGCCGTTTTAGCCGCGGCTAAAGCAGCTAAATACTTCTAGCTACGGCTAGAATGTATTGTACGTTCGAATGATTTATTGATGCCAAAACTATTTTAGCCGACTCAACGTCAATAAATCATTTGAACGCACAGTACATTTTAGCCGCGACTAAGAACGGCTAAAGCGGCTTATTTTAGCTTCGCCGAGTCTTCTATAGAACTCTATTTCAGACTGTGCAAAAAGGATTCTTGCCAGAAAAGCGCAGGTGTATACGCCTGGGTTTTCGAACAAAGCTACTTTCCCGCTGCCGTACTCAACGTTTCGGTTTGCTGAGTAGCTTGATGCTTTTGTTACTTTTTGTGGCTCAAATATGCCTCGTTCAAAGCAGGAATTCCCCTGGTCGGCCAGGGAGCAAAGAGCCAGAAAGCGTAGGCTAGCCCAAAGAGTAGCAAGAAGAAAAACTCCAAACAGCTACCTCCCCCAGCATCGGATGCAGGGAGTATGTCGAAAGCAGTTGCCGAAAAGCTAGAAGAAGAAACTGAAAACGCGGAAGAAATCTGTAAAGAAGGACTGGCATTCCAAGGAGGGAAACGCAGCTTTTTTCGCTGACTACAGCAGGAACGACCCAGTTTCTCGCATGTCTAGTCTCATGGCCCAGTGGGGTGATGACACTGAAATCGATGATGAAGAAGACGCCCTGGACGATGTCCGTCCAGACCTGTGCCCAGGCAAGGAAACCTACAGCGAAATTGGACGCAGGGAAATCGTGGTTGATGATGGACGTTTTGAGGTTATCAAAAAGACTGGCGCCGGTAAGAAACACATACAGTAGATAGTGGCAATAATAACAGTGGCATCATCGACACCCGGAAGTAAAAGTACAGTATATCATTACCTTTCATCGATTTGATTTAGCTCACTAGGTTGATTTAGGACGCCAGCAAAAGGATTCACCCAAATCGTTAAATCTTAAGTGGCGCACGTTTTCATTGTTCGTGGCTGGGAGTGTTCGCTGCTTGGGAAAACCATCTGGGCCAATTCATTTGTCGTCATTTTCCAGGAACATACGGCGTGGTTCTCAAGGTTCGCGATACAAAGACAGATGAGTTGTCTGCCTTGAAGGTGCTTCGTTCGCGCTGGTGCGAAGACCAGGCCTGTGCTGTCATGGAGTTTAAATTTGGGAGGAGACTAGTTGAGGCCGAGGAGGAGGCTGGTGTAGAGAGCCGCGTAGTTCGTTACCTCAGGTCCGGCAAAAAGGAGCCAGGACTACTTTCCTTCGGAGCAGAGTTACTTCCGCCATTGCAGATGGAACTCCTCGAGGGACTCAGCTTGTGGGATTTTATAACTGGCGAAGACTACCAGCCATGGCGTCCTTTCCACTGGCAGACGATGTACCACATCGTCAAACAGATCTGCGAAGGAGTGCAGTTCCTTCATGCGCACGGCACTGTCCATACCGACCTCAAGGTGGGCCATTTCACGTTTCCTTCGACCATGTATCGATCATGAAGGGAGTTAGATTTAGCCATCCGGAAAGTACAGACGAGTTTATTTTCCAGAGCGAGAATGTTGTATATATACACAAGCCGAAGTACGTCGATGTGGAAGATCCCATTGCACCTTCCTTCAAGAAGAATGTGCGCCCCAGCATACTCAAGGTTCGCTTGCTGAGGAAATCGTCGGTGAAAATCATCGACCTTGGAAATGCCTTCGACGCCACCGAAAAGAGCTTCGGGAAGAAAAAAGTTCTGATCAACAGTCGACCATACCGCGGACCGGAAGTCATGCTTCGTAAGTTTCTACGCGCAAAAATGTGCTCATTCAAGCTACACAAAAATATAGCTCTTTACTGTATGAGAACCCTTCTTGCGTATTTTTTCAGGAAAAGGTTGGGACTTCAAGAGCGACGTTTGGTCTCTGGGAGTGACTCTGTACGAGTTCTACACTGGTCACCGGATGTTCGACGTCAACCTCGGCACATGCCAGCAAGGAATAACATAAAACATTTCGAGTTCTTGGTATAACATCATTCCGCGCCTGCGACTAACTTCGTTGTCTCATACTTAGTTTCGTGATATGGTCTGCCCCTTCTTGTATGGAGCTTCACTCATCGCTCTGACTAAGAAGGACGGCGGGATCCGTCCCATCGCCGTCGGTTGCACTCTGTGACGTCTAGCAGGGAAGGTGGTCAGCAAGCGAGTGATGCAACCGATGGGCGAACTGCTGCGGCCGGAGCAGGTCGGCTATGGCCCAAGGGGAGGTGCTGAAGCTGCAGTTCATTCGGCGCGCCTCTTCGTCACGCAGAATGAGAAAGATTGCCAAGTTCTTCTCAAGCTAGACTTCAAGAACGCTTTCAACAGTTTTTAGAGATAAACTGTTATTAGAAGTTCAGAAGTGCCTCCCACAATATTTTCTCTTCGTGTACCAGATGTCCGGTCAACCATCAAACCTGTTCTACGGCGACCAGATTCTGTCGTCGGCCAGAGGCGTCCAACAAGGCGATCCCCTCGGACCACTCCTTTCTGCCTAGTGACACGAGAACTCTTCAAGTCCCTCCAGTCGCCCTTCATCTGGATGATGCGACAGTTGGAGGGGATTCGGACATCGTCCTCGAAGACCTGCAGACGGTGTTTGCCAGTGTGCCACCCTCGGCTTGGAGCTAAACATGTCCAAGTGTGAGATGTACGTTTACGGAGGCAGCAAGAAAGAACAGGCGACCACAAAGTCCATGGTGAAAAGAATTTTCCCAAAGTTGGCTTTCCTGACGAATGCAGATCTGCTACTTCTGGGTGCGCCCATCCTAGAAGACGCTTTCCCTTCAACCCTCCAAGAAAAGACAAGACAAGCGGAACTGATGGCAACGAGACTCGCGAAACTCGGGGCTCACCACGCCGTGTTCCTGCTAAAGAACTGCTTGTTCTTGCCCAAGCTTCTTTACATCTTACGTTGTAGCCCCGTCTGGAAGTTTCCTGGACTACTACGCAACTTCGACGAGGTTCTTCGAAGCAGTGTCGTCAGCATTACCAACACCAAGATGACGGACTCAGTCTGGAGGCAAACTAGCTTGCCAATCGTAAAAGGTGGCCTCGGCCTTCGCCGAGCAGAAGAGATAGCCCTTCCGGCCTATTTGGCCTCTATTTTTTCTGCGAAGCGTTTGGTGTCGTCGATGGTCGCTGATTTCGACGTGGGCGCGCTCTGTGCTGCCGAGCAGTCAGCATGGGTTGAGCAGTCTGGTGTTGAACTGCCAATGCCTGAGCTGCGGGTCCACCAACGGTTGTGGGACCAGCCCATCGTCCAGAAGCACTTTCTCGCAGTCGTGGCTTCCTAATTTGAGTCGGAAGAAGAAACGGCTCGAATCCTCGCCGCTTCCACGAAGGAGTCTGGTGCGTGGCTGAATGCGTTGCCCGCATCCTGTCTGGGCAACCTTCTCGACGACGACTCACTGCGCAATTCGGTCAGTCTCAGGCTAGGAGCTCCGATCTGCGAACCTCACACATGTCGGTGCTCGGCTACGGTCGACATCCACGGGCGCCATGGTTTGAGCTGCAAGTATTCCGCTGGCCGCCACAGCAGACACTCCTCCCTTAACGAGTCCTTGCGGCGTGCTTTAGTCTCTTGTCAGGTCCAAGCCGTCTTGGAGCCCAACGGTGTCCTGCGGGACGACTCTCAGAAAAGGCCAGACGGGATGACGCTGGTTCCTTGGAAGGAGGGCAAGGCGCTGGTGTGGGATGTGACCTGCGTCGACTCCGTTTGCCAGACCTATCGTAAGGGATCTGCGCAGAACGCGGGCTACGCAGCTAACAAGGCCGAGGAGAACAAACGTCTAAAGTACCAGAGACTCGAAGGCAGCGACTTCTTTTGTCCAGTTGGTTTCGAGACCTTCGGTCCTGCAGCTACCAGCCTCTTGAGAGAGATAGGAAAAAGAATGGCTGACCGAACCGGGGAAAAGAGATCCTCGGAATTTTTGAGACAGAATTAGCATTGATATTCAGAGGGGTAACGCAGCCTGTGTTTTAGGCACGTTCCCTTTTTCTCGCGGTTTGGATGAAATTTTTTACATTTTAAGTGTGAGTAGCGAGATAGTCTAGCGTGTTTTTGTTTTCTAGGCTAGACTCAGACTTTTTTCTTAAAATCGTTAGCTATATGCTGTTTTTTGTTAACCGCAAACCTCGTATACTGAACAAAGACACATAACTCTGATTACTACTGAATTCTCAGTCTTCTACGCGCAATGTTGCAGTACGACCCGAAGAAACGCGTCAATGCCCATGAGGTTCTTCAACACAAGTCCTTCGCCGTGGGCAAAGAGGCATACAAAAGCTAGAGGTTTCTCCTCACCCAACCCTGCAAAAACAGCGCAGTATGTCGTTTCCGACTTATGGTAAAGACTCTTTTCTTTCCCTTTTTCTAGTTCTACACCCTTTTACATTTTACTCATTTTCAGTTTAGACTATAGTAGCGTACAGAAGAGATTTTCATTTGGACTTATGTTATCTCATGCTTTCCAGAAGTTTGCAGTCTTTTCTTCCGTGTGAATTCGTGGCTCGTACAGAGTTTTCTGCTGACATTGATTTCGCTGAAGCATAAAGATGGAATAAGTTAGATGATCGTCGAGAAACATTTCTCAAAACCAGTCAATGAAGAGTACAGTACTTCTGTGAATTCTACCGTGAAACAAAAAGAACGTAAGGATGAGAAGTAATACTGTCAAGAAGCAAAGCTGGAAAAATGAAACGAGTAAGTTCATCAAGTAGAAACCTTTGTCGATTGCGGTAACCCATTATCAACGCTAGGTTGTGCCACGCCCTGGCTAAAATCAATGCTATTCCACGACTTCAAACACACATACATCAACAATGATTCTTCATCTAGCCTGTTCCTCAATTTTCCTTCATCTTTCTCCTTTACGAAGAGTTGCACGCTCGGGACTGCCGTGGCGGGGATGGCCAAGTAGTCTTTAGCCATCTGAGCCAAGGTCGGGTAGATCTTCTTGTAGTCTTCCCACCACTTCAGTGGGTCCACCTCGGCTTGCTCGACCGCCGAGTACAAGTACTGATTCAGCTCGTCGATTTGTGTGGAACTGACGACTGACTGTGTTTTCTTCAGGATGGCTGACATCAGAGACCCGGTCTTTGAAGCGGAAGATGGAGTGGAGGAAGGTGTGCTGGGAGAGATTGTTTGGGTGTATCGCGCGAAGACAGCCCGGACTTTGCTTTCAACGGTCTCGCGAGTAACAGTGAGAGGAAGGGTCGTAAGTTTGTGACGAGGATCGAGTACGGTACCGATGAAATACCTGCAAGAATGATCCATAGTCACCATACAATCCTGCTTTGATACCGATGGCACCAGTCAAGGCCGTGCCTCGAATATGTTTCACAGGCACGACCTTGACATGAAATTTCAGTCAAGGCCGTGTCGTCAGCATACTTACACGTCGGTAAGGACCGAGTTCATAAACTCTTGTGCGCGATCCAGCGTTTCCCTCGCCAAGGTTCTCCACCACGTCGGTATCTCAGTCTCTTTTTCCACCAAAGCACTCAAGTGGTGCGTTGTCAGGAAGTCCATCAGGACCAGCGCTTCGGAGAGGCTCGGGTAGTCCGTCTTGGACTCTAACGCGGCCAAGTGGAAGTTCCCCACGATGGCTACGATCAGCTCGAGCATACTCCAGTCTTCAGCTGTCAGTGGATCGAACATATCCTCGTGCTGCAAAGAAGGGATTGTTCATGGAGATCTACCAGTCAAAGAAAAACTGGGAGCTCGGCAAATAAACTCGGTTTTCCAAGTGACGCACGCTTACGCTCAAAACACTGTAAATCTGCGCCACTTAAGACAGCAATCTTGTCAGATTTGTGTGCCGGGTTCCCAACTATTCTTGCAAGTACCTTGGAGATCGTGTCGTCGATGACGATGCGCATATTGACCGCGGAGTCAATCATGATGACGGTTGAACACCAGTTGTTGGGAGAGTCCATCTTCAGCTCGTGGTAGTCTTGTAAGAGCAGGCCGGCGTTGGTTTGGAGCTCGGTGGTCTTTCGGGTGTTCAGGAGAGTCTTTAGAAAACGACGAACTCGGTCGATCTGATCGGGGAACCCGTCAAGGATGGGCTGCACACATTGCGCGAGACCCAAGCCGATACACTTCACGTGCGAAACGGCCGAAGCTATTAATACAAGAAAACAAATATCTCAGCTTACCTTGTCAATCTTGCAAACAGGCTACAGCAGTGCATTTTATCATTAAGCACAGTTGTGTTACGGTACTGTCGATGGATTCGAACTTCCAAAGAACTATGCGTTCTACGTGTTTTCCGGGATGGACATTGTTCCAGAGTGAACGATCTTACATGATTCGGAAATGAGTTGGGCGCTGTACAGTCTGAAAGCTTCATCGACCTGTTCTTCTCCCGTGGTGATCGCCACCACCTTGCTTTCACATTCGTACTCGGACATGATGACGGCCAGATGGTCCTTGATGATTTCCGGCATCACATCGGGTGAGACCACGACACAGTCCAGAACGAAGCGAAGCGTCTCCCAGTTGTCCGACATCATGTGCGCCGTCACGATCAGGTAGACCTACAGAAGAGAATTTCCATACAATGCATTCGAACGTACCGGAGAGGCATATGAGACATGTACAAACACGCTAGTGAAGATCGTTTTACAAGTCGCGCACGCTTCCAGCAACATTACAATAAAACCGTGCGCCATCCGGGAAGTCGAAGTAGTTGCTCTCCCAAGTGGCGCACGCTACCAGCCATCAACAGTGAAACTGCACGCCGGTTGGGGAAAACAACCTTGTCGCGTCTGATTGTCGAGCATCCACGGCGCCCAGTGATGTCAGAAGCTTACCTGTTTGTTCGCAGCCGTAAAGAGTTCCATCGACAGCGAGATCTTTCCACCAAAGCTGGCGATGAACTGCTTCACTTCTGCCTTTTTCTTCGTGTACCATTCCTTCACCTTCCCTTCGAGCACCGCCTGATCTGGTGCTCGATGGGTGTAGGCTCTGTAGATCGGTCCAAGTTCCTCAACGACTTCGGTGACCGTGAGGTGTTGGTTGATCATCATTTCCACGAACATGTCGTCGGCTCTGGGAGCGGCGATCGGGGTCTTCGGGGAGACTGCTTTGGAAGCGCTGTTGAGGTTCCCGTAGGCGGACGTTGTGGGAGCTGCTTTGATGGAGTAGGGGTTCAACTTTCTTCCGGGCTTTCCAGGTGGTTCCCCACGCTCGTGTCCGTCCAAATGACGGCGAAGACCGGAAGTAGAGGCGTTGGCCGAGTACGTATACTGGCAGATCTTGCACTGCGGACGACCATCTTCCAACTTGGAGAAATGCTTCCATACCGCACTAAAACAGGAAATGAGCGTAATGAGCCGCTTTCGGAGCTCCGAAGATCTTCTACTCAGATCTAGCATTCGGCCAAAAAAGGACCCAGAGATTGGCGAAGAAATTTATGACATTTTCCTACGGTTGAACTCGATAGTTGAACCGACCCGTTTAAACCGTATCGCAAAACGTCACAATTCAGTATCAAGCTTACGACCAAACGCGACGTTACAAGGCGGTTTTTCACTATGCGCACATACGCACGTTACAGACTTCGGAACTTATACTGTTATTTAGCGTTCGTAAGTCAGAATCTCACCTCCAACGAGCGTGTCCTGGCCCTTTACTCGAGGTGGAAGCACCCGCCTCGGTTTTGACACTGATCGCAGGAGTAGCCTGAGCGAGTGGGAAGACAGCCCGGTCGGCAGGAAGCGGTGCCGGAGCTAAATCTGTTCTCATTCTCGAATAGATGGACTGTTTCGTGTTTGCGTTCCTCCCATTGCGCGTGATGGGCATCGTGGTTATGTCATTCGGATTCCCGCTGACCAGTGCATCTATCCCAGTCACGGTGATAGTGTTCGTGGAGGGACTGATGGTAACTTCCATGGCTGTCTGTGCTGTACTGAGCACTGTTTCTGTTTGATCCCCAAAGTGCTTGATGAGGTGCTTGCGGAGAGCGCTGGTGGCCGTGTTGAAGGAGAAGTTCTTCTGGCATATCTTGCACACCCGAATACGATCATGGTTGCGATCGTAGAAGCGCCATACTTGACTTTCTTTGCGGCGTTGGGGAGAAGGGCCAGCTATTTGAACCTCACCGTCTGGAGCTGACTTGCGCTTGGAAGGCGGATTCTTGTTGGGTATGGTTTCCTCTGTTGCTTCTTCTTCCTCCATTTCCTCATCGTCCGTCTCGGGTGCGTACTCGGAACCCTCTTGCTTGACAGCAGACATTTTTGGCTGCAACGGATATTGACACGTCCAGAGGCATCCATGTTAGGAGGTGCAGAAATTTCTTACCAGTATTGTCCTCTCCTTGCTGCTGGACATCGGACCGGAGTCACCGGAAGTACAGTGCGAGATAGCTGGACAGTGGAAATTCAAAGTCGGTCAGATTAGCGCTAAAAAATCGGTTTGGGTTGAAAGGTTTTCCGTAGGAGCAGTTCAAAATGGCGACGCCGCTTAGACCTAAGGAATCAAATCGAGACTGGTGATCCGAATGAAGGGCGAGCTGATCCAGCAGCCAAGCTGATCGAACGCAGAAAAGTCGACCTAAACCGCAGCTCGGTAGTCATTCAACGGGCCAATGTAACGAAGCATGCTTTCTACCTAAAGCCAGCACAAACCGTGAGCAGGGCCATGATCCGCCCACTTGATCCAATCAAGAACTCGCTTTACGAGCCGGATTTGGTCTAGCCTCTAGCGTTCGACGACCAACCAGAACATACGACCGACCAGTCAAAACACGCGAATACCAAAGGCTCCGCCCAGTTTTAAGTCAACCGTCCAATCATAATACACTAAGGGCATGCATTCGAAGTACGGACCTGACAGATGCCCCAAATCGAGTTCTGGCCTTCTCGGGAGTTGGGACCCCATAAGAACTGAGGATCCGAGCGGTGTGTCATGCCCGTATCACCCGCTCCATCCAGAAATTTGCATTAGAATTTTCAAAATTTTATGGATTCGAGGATTACTTAACCAAGCCGAATATGGCAGGTATGAAATGCCGTCGGATAATCACAAAAGAGGAACAAAGAGGAGAAGCTGGAGAACTAGTTTTAGGCCTTCTTGAAGAAGTTCATGAGAGAAGACTGGACCGTCTTGCCTTTCCCCGCTTGACTTCCGGTATCCCCATTCTTTGATTTTCCCTTCCCACTGGAAGCTGCAGGAACTTCCTTCTTTGGGGGTGAAATCTTTTCTCCAGACGGCTTCTTCGGGCTCTTCGGCGTAGGTGGCGCAACAGGTGGAACACTCTTCGCATCATGCTCCGCTTCCTCGTCCGACGCATTTACCCAGACCTTCTCCATCACCGTGTACCCTTCGTCGTCCACCCTGGTCCTGGTCACCAACTTGCGCTCTTTCTGCTGGTGCGAGGTCTGAAGGAACTGCTCCAGCGGGTCGGGCTTCTCGACACTGGGACTACGTTGACGCTCTTCCGAGTAAATGTTCCCAGCGTCCGACTCTTTCTTGGCTCTCTTCCGCGGCTTCCGTGTTGGTCTCTTCCCTTCCTCTCCACGGTCTGATTCGCCTTCTTTTGGCTGCGCCTTCTTGTTTGACTTCTTTGCTGGTTTCTCGACTACCTTCTCAACCTCTTTCATTTCTTCATCAGATTCAACAAAGTTACTTTTGGTATCCTTATCGGACTTAACTGCTGATTTTTTCCTTGGAATTTCTTCTTCGATTTCTTCAGTGTCAGAAACTTGAGTAAAACCTCCAAAAGTACTACGAGAAGCTTTTGGAGTTCTGGAAGAGGACTTGTCGATGCTCACTTCGTTCTTGGGCTTCGACGTTGGTATTTCAACCCCGCTTCTTCGGATGACTGTTGGTTGATCCGGCGAAGGCGATCGTTCCTTTTCCATCTCATCTTGTCCGAAATTTATCGATTGTTCACCCATCTCCACATCTTCCATGTCTTCCACCTTTTTTTCAACCCAACCGACATCTTCCTCATCACTGTCCAGCAAAGCTTTGGCTGATTTCCTGCTGTTTCTCTTCGGCGCGAAGAAGTCATCCTCGGAATCTGAGTTCGTCTCTTTCTTCTTCTTGTTGATCGGACTGAGCGCTCTTCGTCGATTACTCTCCACGGCTTTCTGTATCTCCGAGGGCTTCTTCGGATCTAAACCCCCAGCTTTAACCCACGACGCTACCGTGCCACTCTTTACCTTCGTTTCTTGTGGACGAGGAGGCTCAACTGCGGATTCCGTTTTAGGCTTGACTTTCAATGCAGTGATGGACGTGCCAAGGCCCGCCATGACTTTACTCTCATCATTCTCGATCTTCTTCAAAGTCTGGCCAGTAATATTCGGAACGCTAACAATTTTACTTTGATGCTCTTGGGAAGTTTTCTGCCGTGGTCCTATGTGACAGCAGTCGATAGAAGTGGAGACTTGGATGTTTCGAACATCGTCAGGTCCAACGGGATGGTCAGCCATGTGGAGCAGAGTACTGTCTCCGAGTTGTGCGGCATGAATGGAATAAACATGCTTGCTGACATTGTTCAAACTTCGTGATCGTTCTTCGATTTCACTCTCCGGAGCGACGATGACTTTCCAGGTGGTGCCATCGTCAAGCGTGATGGAACCAAAGAGTGCATAGACTACGGAGACGGAGCTGGGTCGACGAGGAGAGGACGCGTAAGAGTCAAGGAGTCGCTTGGCGTGGTTGACGGAAAGTTCTAGGCGACGGCTGAGGGTCTTGTACGTGACGATGCTCAAGTCGTCTTCCACCATCGCGATCAGCTGCTTTAGCAACGCGGCGTCGGAAGCTTTCACCATTATTGTGCTACAAAGTCGCTGCAACACACAAACAGTGAAAACGTGGTCTTTAGCAGATCTTTCGTTGTTTTAAGCTGCTCCCGCTTTAGATGCATCCCCATTCGTCTATCGTACCGTATATTCAAGTTTCTCGAACGAATTTCCACAGTCCGTGTGATAATTCAAGCATCTAGAGAGCAACAAAAAATGAAAAACGGGTCGATTTGGCCCGATCATTCGGGCATTCTTTGTGTAACTCACGCGCGAAAGTGATCAGCTGAGCCAGAGTTGGACCAGCTCTGTCTGAGATGCGAATCGAGCCTCGCAGACCTTAAACTCGCTGCTCCAGCAGGCTTCTTATTCCACTGCGGGGACCAGCTGTCTGAAACCGATGATCCTACGTAAAGCGAGAAGATACAGCTTCGGAGTTCAGACTTTTCAGAGAGGTTTTGGCGCTTTCCATAGAAGCTTAAGAGAAGAACTTCGATGACTCCGCAATGATCAAATCAGTGACCAAATCAAGAGCCACTCAATCAGGCTAAGATGTGCTGTATTTTTCCGTCTTTTCGCAATCTCGCTCTCAACGTACGGAAAATTCAAAAATCCATAAAATTTACATTATTATTATTTTTCAATGTTACCATTTTTCTTCTCCCTCATCGGTCCCGAATCCAGCTTCTTCCTTCCTCTTTAGCTTGTCGTAAGGATTACTACTGTCCCACAATGAATCGAGCTAGACGTCCGGAACTCAAGAAGTAAGTGTGCGCCACTATTGCTAACCACTTGCCGAAGCATGATAAGTTGATGACAGACTTACCTCGAAATGGTTCGTCTGAGTTCTATATCGGAGTGTTGCTGAGTTGACATGGCTCTTCTGTTGCAGGTACATGGACAAACGCGTGCTCTGTAAGCGGAAGAAAAGTTCTTCGTAGTTCCATAGCGATTTGCTCAGTGAGTTATTTTGCATTATTTTCAACTTTTTGATGTTGTAGTGCGACTAAACGGCGGCCGGACGATCCAAGGCATCCTCCGAGGTTATGATCCCTTTATGAACCTGGTTATCGATCAGGTCACCGAAGAAGGAGCGAAAGGAGAAAAGCAGACGCTAGGTATGGCCGTCGTTCGAGGAAACAGCATTGTCCTGATCGAAGCGCAAGAAAAGATCTTTGTCCAGCGTAACGATATTTACTGAGGCACTAACCTTCATAAATTTCTCTGTTATCCCCTTTTTCTCCCTTTTATCCTGCTTACTTCAATGGTGAACCATTCTGAATCGGCAAACGTTTTCAGCACCTTCGCATTACGTTCGTTGGCAAAAACAAGCAGCTCAGAATACCTGGAAAATCTGCACCACATTTTCACGCACGAGCGAATTGTCAGTTTTTAATCCATGATCATTCCGGCACTATTCTCGGATAGTTTCGCAAAGCTGGAAAATATCAAGCAGTGAATGCAGCGAATTTTTTAGATAAGTACTGAACGCTGAAACTTCATAAATATCACACGGTCCGTCAAAATTCAATAACATTCCATGAAGTCCAGAAAATACCTTAGGGAAAGAAGATTAAAGAACCAAAAAAAGGACGACGAAATTCCCCCAAAATCCAGCACTTCGCGAAAGAAGTTTCACGAAATGTCCAGTAGTAAATATGTCTAAGAACAAGCACAGGAACTTTCAGGCTCCTGCCATGCTCAAGTCAGAAATCGCGCCAGCCACATCACCAATCTTAAAATCTTTCTTCTCTTTCGACTTTTCATCAGGTGACTCTCTTGCACTTTATCTCCTTCCCCACCGCCCAACCGTGGTCCGCAATCACTGTCAGTAAGTTCAACGCGGCGTTCTGCAGCGCTTGTTCTTCCGTCGCGCCATTCCCACATCCGATACTTTGTACAGGCTCCGCCACGGTCAACACCGTCACGAACTTCGCATGAGGTCCTTGCTTCGAGAACCCGTCTTTCTTCAACGTCAGATTCACCACTCTACACAAATGTTCAAGCAGAGCCAACGCCGAACTGGCTTCACTGCTTTCCTCTGTAATCTTTCTCGTGGTCAAAAGCATCTTTGCCAATGCGGAAATCTCCCCTACATTACAGCCTCCAACTGCTTCCTTGTCAGGACTATTGCTTTGAGGCAGACTAATGACACCCGGTACGATCGTTCGACCTGGCCTCACAACTTGATTCACAAGCGAAGCTTCGAAAATAACTTCTTGAACGTTGTCTTTCGGATACATGTATGCAGGTTGAGGTTTCTTCGAGAAGCGCTTACGGTAAGTTCGGCCGTTCTGTTTATCGCCATTCTCGGGTACTTCTTGCTCGAACGTCACCTTCCTATCGGTACCTGGTAGTTCTTCTTCGGCAGGTTCTTTCAAAGCTCGGAGAGTGGGCTTCTGTGGTTGCGGGGTCTGTGTTTGATGACCCATCGCTCGAAGGAGGTTCTCGGCGGCAAAACGCTTGGCCAAACGCTTGTTGGGACCACTTCCGGTTGCGGTGATCAAGCCTAAAAATAACAAAAAATATAAATTTACCCCTTCACAGTGTTTTCATCGGCCTTGCGAACCATCTTTCTCTTGTACAGAGGCGATGACTGTGAACTCTTTCTCTTTTCCTGCAAGATTCGGGTCTGCGCATTCGAAGATGGGATCAGGCGCGTTCTTGGCCTGCTGAATCTGGTGGAGGCGCGAGACAGGGTTGATGTTTTGACCATAATCCGGCCGGACTTTGTTCAGCTTGACGATTTTAGCTTTCTTGCTTTTGTTGGGGTTTTTGAACGGGCAGAAATCGTCGGTGAAAGCTGGATATGCTTGTTGAAACTGCTTCAACATCTGTTCGGCTGCGTTGTTCCGAGCGAGCTTCTTGTTGGCGCCTTTTCCGATCGCCGCCATCTCACCACTCACACACCTGCAACACTGATTGTTATATTGCCAAATGAACCACTAATTCTTACACTGCGAGATGAAGATTTCAATTTTATTTCTCAGATATCGATCGTTTTTCCGGCCTTCGACATTCGAACGAGACGTCGGCAAATGCACTGAACCAGATCGTTTGCCCAAGTGGCGCACAATCTCCGCTAACAGCAATGAGAACGTGCGCCACTTGAGATAACGGTCTGTCACATTTCATTGCCCCCGTGTCACACGTTGATTCAGTTTTCGATTTTTCTGTTAAAAAACGGGTGAAAAAGTTCCAGGACACAGCAGTTACCTGACGTAGTGAATCTGGCAGTGCGGAACGCCTTCCGAAGACTCTTCGTCAAACTTCACATCAATGCAAATTCTTCGAGCAGTTTCGTACAGTTTTGTGATAGGAGACTTGGACGAAGCATTCTCCACCGCCCCATTGACCGACTCCTCACTGAATGCTTCTTGCGCTTTCCGTAGTTTCTCAAAGTCAAAGTATTCTAACGCTTGCTGTGCCGCCATGTTCCGCGAACACACTTTACTCGCCCCATACCCATCGAACTGTTTACCCGAGACAGTCACGGTCGTGTTCCACACGTTCCCTTCGAATGACCACACAGCTCGACTACAAGTGTCCGTGTAGTCAGCCCAGGAACGCATCTTGATAGCTAGCGAGTTTAGTCGAGTAACGGCAGAAGCGTCAGAAGGTGAGGATACTTTGCGGGGAAATAGTTTCTCTGGCAGATGCTGAAGGGTGGAAGACAGTAAGGCTTTGGAGGCTGCGTTGTGCTGGGCGAGCTTGATGGTGCTTCCCTCTCCACAGAACGCTTCAATGTTCCGACCTCGAAGGAGCGTCACTTTTGCGGTGAAGACCTTCATGTGCGCTGGACCTTTTTCATTCAGCAGCTCATAATTCAGCCGAACCTGAAACATGGTCATTCGTAAGTCAAATTACGAACAACGCTTTCACCAATGCGCGAACCGATGTGGGTAGCTGGCACACTGAACAAAAATCCGATTAACTTACGCATATGAAAAAACACCAGCCGTCTTCTCTTTACAAGGTGCGGTTAGGTATGGCGCTAAATGAAAAGTATTGAAAACGCATACCTTGTTGTATCGTGCGAGCCGTAATAAACGATTCACGGGAGAATCTGCGTGATTTACAACGCTAGCTGAATCGTCGATGCGGTCTCTACCGGAAGTCGTGTCCGTGTTGCTTCCGCCATTGAACTGGGAACTGTTCCGAGAAAAACTGTTAGAAACGTCTGGTGACTGTTGAATGACTGCCGCAGGTCTCGTGTGCGACTCCGAGGAAACTTCTGGCACAGTAAATTTGGACGAACAGTCAAGAGTGCTGTTGTCAATCAACCCTAAATCGACAAAATTTCACCATGAAATTTAAAACAATCTGTATGGATCTTCGACAATACGTACCTTTCGTGGAGACTGGAGAATTTCTCGAATACTGTGGGTAGAACGGATACGTGAGCGACGAGAATGTAGGTGGATAATCACCGAGAAGGCTGGAGGCAGCGTTTTGAATCCCGATGGAATCGTGGGTTCTTGGTGAAAGTCCAGGTGTGGACGGTGCATACGAGTATCCCATGGCCGCGCTACCTGCATAGTGCAGAGGCTTCTGTGACCTCCCGTACGGGTAACCGGAAGGAGGCCAGTAATCGCAGTGGCTAAATGCATAGAAAGGATCCATCGCAGGTTCGGATCACAGGTAGCAGCGAGAAGCCCACCACGTTATGTCAGAGTTACGATCCGTCTCGCCGCAGCTGGGCATCCGACTGAACATTTGACAGAAGAGTTCATCGGTCCTGCAAAGGAGAAAACATCATTCCACAACGCCACAAGGAACAGGAAGGGAAGAAACAAATCTTTAGAAAAGACACTCGTGGAATTTTGAATGTTGAAGAAAAGTTTAGAAAACAGAACGACCGCGATCTGGAGCCCCTGGCGGTTAGGGACTGTTTCCGGGGCGAACACTGCCGCGGACCGCGAACAGTTTTCTGAGTGGCACCAGCACGGACTTGTGTGGTTCGGTAGCGACTGATCATTGATGTCTGCTGTCAGTGACGTCACGACCGTGGGAAACGAACCGGAAATGCAGATCCAGACAGTCGACTCCCCTTCGAGTGAACAAAGTTCTCTTCGTTCTGTTTCTAAACATCCACTTGCTTCATCTTCTGTGAGGCGAAAGCTGGAAGATTACGAGGTCTGTTGTCCGATGGAACCAGCGAGGATCACTTGTCGTACGACTCCTGTTGCTTGATCCAGGGAAGACTACCGTCAATATCAAGCCCGAGAAGTTTTGCTCAAATTTGCTGCTGCTCATCGTTCCGCGGCTACTTAGCGTTAGAATTGTCCGATCAGGAGATGGGTCTATTCAGTGGCCTGCGAATATTCTTTGTAGCTGGTGGTCCAGCCAAGGTACGTTCTGCGCTCGAACGCCTGCATTTTGGTGAACAGATTCGGTTGTAATCGAAAGTCCAAGCCTGGCCGTTATGGAACGCCAGTTGGTCGTTGATTACTTGATTGTCTTACGTTGTATCTCGAGGTGGTTTGCCAGATAGGAAGCTCTTTTTGGCAGCGAAGTCTCTCTTCCGTCACCAACAGCGATGCTTGCTGTTGGCAGATGGGATGATTAATAGTATTAGAAGCGTCTTAATTTATGATTTATGAGACTTTACATGATGGCTAGTCGGCGTGCTCTCGAGCAAGCAAACGGATCGCACGCTGCAATGAACAAAGAACTCTTTGGGGTGTCTCTGTCTGCATCTAACATTGTGTTTTGCGTTGGTTGCAGGCAAAAGAACTCGCACTAGAAGAACGAGGACAGATCTTGGAGAATGTTCTCGACGATCCAACGCATGTAATTGCCGATTCGACAGACTCTTCGGAAGTCAACGACGCGAAAGATTGCTTGGGAGCAAAGGTCCTCATCGTCAAGGTAGAACAATTCAAGGCGATGCTTGCATAGTTTCTTGGCTAACACGCTTATTTTTGCAGAACTCCTGGGTGATCTTTTCATGCATGGCAAAGAGGTTATTACCGTAAGTCCGACTTTGTGGAATAGTTAGTTAATGATATAAGATAATTTTACAAAGTTATTTTCTGCGCTCTTAGGGTGAAAGCCTTCTCCCCGGAACCTGGTCAGCTATTTTCGGGTCTTCGTATTTGCTTGTCTCAGGTATGTGTTTGGTCTGCCTTGAAAAGTGGAAACAGCTGCTTGTGAGTTGTGACTGGTGAATTTTCTATCAGAAATTTTTTCAGTTGAAGCCCAACGATGCAGCTATCATTTGGTGCGCCATTGAATCGCATGGAGGAAAATGCGTGATAGATTTTGACAAGACGGTCACACATCTTATCTGCTGTAGCGCTACCGGCGTACGTAACTTTCTCAGTTTCGTGTGAGATTGCAGTTCACCCGTGGTCTCATTTTGAGTCTCATTTTAGGACAAACATAAAGCAGCGATGGAAAACAGCCCGGAAGTCAAAATCGTCACTCCCGACTGGGTCACGGGCTCCCTGAAGGCCAACAGCCTTCTACCCACCGCGGACTTCGACGTCGCGACCCTTACGTCCGAAGCTGAGCCATCCTCTTTGACCCTGTCGACCTCCTCAGTTCCGACTTCCGGTTCCGTCGTAACTTCCAGCGACGAAAGCCTCATTGCGTTGCTGAACCAGAAAGAGTTCGCCGAACTTCTCGACTCGGAACTTGGTAAATACACTTGTCAGAATGAGGAAACGCATCCTGAATTCTCAAGAAAATTTTCTCGACTTGGATAGTTCATTTTTCTAATTTAGAGAAGATTAACTTTTGAGCACAAAAGGAACGTGACACGATTGCTTATGCAAGTGGCGCACGCTAGGCTGATAACATTGAAAACGTGTGCCGCTTGACAAATCAATCTTGTTGAGCTGGTGTCCGAGCTCCCGGTTATCACCTCTTCCAATTTTCATTTCACTGCACAGGGAGCAACAGCAGCAGTCTCCCAGCTTCGCAGTCTGCCACCATGGATTCCCTCACCGCATCCATCAACGCCGTCATCGCTCAGTCCGTTCAGATGGAGGCCCAAAAGAAAGCTGAACTGGAAAGTAGCGGGCTTTCCCGCCACTCCAGTGGCTCCAGCCACAGCGGCAGTGACGGCATGAGTACCTTCATCCCCGACAACCTCATCTCCAACAAACCACCCAGTCTCGTCCTTGCGCAGAATACTCAGCCATCCATGCCGTTAGTCAGACCACAAAACCAGACTAAAACTGCCTTAGCTAAGCTACTCAACACGAGATCAAACAGTACAGGAACGCCACCTTACGATGTACCACACATGATACAACCCCAACAGCAACCACAACACCAAATCATTCCCTCACAACAGAATGTCCCTCTACAAGAACAGCAAGGCCAAATGATGCCTCAGCAACACTGGCAGCAGGCTCAACAGGTACAGCAACAACAGTGGAAACAGCCACAAGTCCAACAGATGGGCCATTTCCAACCGCCACCGTCCCCTTCGCCTCACATGGTGGTCAGTCCCGGGCTGGGTCCCGGGCAGGCAGGTTCGATGATGCCGGTGAATCAGCATGGTGTGATGGTCCCACAACAGCAGGTTCAGCAGCACATGCAAGGTCCGCAGGTTAGCACTGCTCAGATGGTCCATCAACAGGGGATGGTCCAGCAGCAACAGATGGGGGTGAACATGAACCAACAGCAGATGCAGTACAACCAGCAGCATCAGATGCAACAGGCGAATATGATGATGCATCAGCAAGGGGTTCATCCTCAACAAGGAGGAATTCCTCAACAGCCGGGACATGTCAACCAACAGCAGTTTGTCCAGACGCAGCAGCATATGGGAGGAATGGGGAGCATGCCGATGCAGCATCGGATGAACATGGTATGAATCGGAATTTTTTGGTTTTGAAATTGGGAGCTCGACAAATCAAGCCGTTTTGCAAGTGACGCATACTTGCAGCCACTAAAAGTGGCAGCGTGCGCCACTTGGGAAAACAGTCATGCGGGTTTGTTTGCCGAGCTTTCAGTTCACTTCCGGTTGGATTCGATGTCTCGGTGAGGTTGTTTTTTGTCTTGTAGATGGCAATGCAGCAACCTCAGCATGCTCAACAGCCGCAAATGCATCCGCAGAATCAGTTTCAGATGGGCCCTCAACAGCAACAGCAGTTCCGCCAGCAGATGCAGCCTCATCAGATGCAAAGCGCACAAAACATGGCGTACGCCCAACAAATTCAGATTCGGCAACCTCCACCATACCAGCAGGTCCTTTCTCAACTCACTAGTTTTTTCTCGTAATTTTTCATCACGGTTTGCCAGGCTGAAAAGTTGAATTTCTTTCGACCGGAAGCGAAATGAAGAATTTTCCAGCAGGTGGTCACACAGAGACCCATGCAGCAGCAGCAGCCACAAGGCCAGCCTCAACAACAACAGCACCTCATGCAACAACGCATGGACAACGGTCAGATGCAACAAGGGCAGTATCCACAGTCCGTCACGCCACAGATGATGGAGGCCAGCGCGCAGATGGAGCAGCAGCTGCAGTTTCTCCAACAGCAGCACCATCATCAACAGCAACAGAACATGCAACAGCAGAACGTCATGGCTCCTCAACAACCCCAACAGAACCAGATGCACATGATGCAGCAGCAGCAACAACTACATCAGCAACAACTTCAACAACAGCAGCAGCAGAGACCGCAGATGATGGACCCAAGGCTGCAAGCAGGAACTCCGCGACCGGTGTTACAAACGCAGCTGTCTTCGTCGAACTTGACCGTGCAACCCCCGAGACCGGTGTTGCCGCCGAAAGAACTGGTATACAGTGGAACCGATTGTCCTTCCGGTAAGCAACGCATTGAATATGGTTAAGCAAATTTGCTGAAAAGCCGCTGGTTTCACGCACCTGCATACCTGTACCCCGCTTAGATGTGTGGGTCGCTGAATGTAGAATCGAGAACGTGTCTCTGTTGTTTTCTTGATGTCCCGATTCTTGCCTCTCGGTCGGGTTAGATATAGGAAGACGCTTATTTATCTCAGTTGGTCCTTTGCAGTTCCGCCGTTGAAGTTCCTGATCAACTGTAAGTTCGTCTTGTCGGAGCAGAAGGACTTTTCGGGAATGGACGCCAAAACCTGGAGGAGCCTCGAAGCGGTATCAGTTTCCTTCTTTCCCATGCTATGTTATTAAAAGTCGTATCTGTTAAGCTATACTCTCCATGCGTTCGCTTCAACTGTTTATTGTACGTGCAGTGTGTGAAGAAATTTGGAGGGATGACTGTTTCGTTGGATTCGATGGTTTCAATGGCTACGCACGTGCTGTGTGAATCACAAATCAGTCCTTTCGCTCAAACCGTAAGTTGGAAGGAATTATCCTTTAGAATTGTTGTATGTTCCGTCCTTCGGAATACCAGCAGTTTTACGAATGTTTCAGGCAATAAAAGCAGGGAAGAGGGTGGTTACGCCTTACTGGCTGAATGACTGCTATCGGAAGGGCTTGATGTCGCCACCTTGGCGATATGCACATCTTCCCAGCGTCTTTGGTGATAACGACCGACCGCTGAAAGGGAAGACCATCGCTTTGACTGGGTTCCACGATGACGAACGGGAAGATGTCATAGCACTGATACTAACGCTAGGCGGAAAGTACCAACCGTTCTTGGACAAACAATGCTTTGCCCTCATCTGCAAGTCGTAAGCGTTCCGTTCTGTGTCCGGTCTCGAATCTTTGTCCTGTTGAACGTGAAAATTTGACGCGTACTCTGTTGCTTGTTTCAGGGCTGAGTCGAAGAAGTTCAGCCAAGCCACTGAGTGGAACGTTCCTTGCCTGAATGTTGGATGGTACGGACATAAGAGCTCGGCGACGAACTCGATCAGAACATTTCCGCAAGTGGCGTTCGTAGTCAGCGATCTCGGTTGGCAGCGTGCGCCACATGGGAAAACGATGTGGTGTGCTCGAGTTCATTTTCCAAGCTATGAGGTAGCACGGTAGAATTATTTTGGAATGAACTGCGATTATCTGTGCTGTACACAGGCTACATGACATCTGGCTCAGAGACCCAAATGCACTGACTGTCATGAACAAGAACCCAAAATACGTCTTCTTCAACTACGACACGCCGCTGGACGTTCAGCCGAAAGAACTTCCAGCTCACCTGATGACGGGATGGTTAAACCCCATTCAAATTCCGGCTGACCAACAAGCGGTAAGTTGGTATCCTTTCAGAAACTGCTTATGGACAGGTGTTTATCTGCTTCCGTTGTAAAAGAAAATGGCGTCGACGAAGGGAAGGTCCATCAACCCAAGCAATCCGAAGAAACGAATAAAGAAACAGATGCAGGAGAACGAATGTAAGAAGAAGCGGAAGCTGGGTCCTGTCGTTATACTGTTCGACGGCGTGGAGAAGTCGGAAGAAAACAAATTGATAAAGGTAACAATCATGGGAAGTTGGCAAATGAACTCTCGTAGATCGTTCTGCCAAGTGGCGCTTGTTGTCCGCTTATAAGAATGGAAAGGTGCGCCCAAATAGCGAGCTGGGTGAACGCATTCACCCTTACGTCCTACATTGAATTTAACCCTCATGTCAAATGAATTTGTGCATTCTAACCTGGGATTATCTACAGGCTTTGAAGCCGTTGAGTGCGTCCATCACGGACAAGTTCCACGTCTGCACGCACCTCGTTACGCCTCGTGTCTCTCGAACGCCAAAATTCCTGATAGGCTTCAACGCTTGTCTGACTGTCGTCACTCCAAAATGGATCGAAGATAGTGTCGCTGCTGAAAAGTTTCTCGGTAAGAAGCCAACGATTTCAAAAGCACGAATTACAAAAGAACCATGTCTGCTTTGCTTTCTGTAGAGCCGGAGGACTACCTTCCGAAAGAAGTCAAGTTGGACTCCTCCGAGAACCTTTTCCAGTTTCGTGAAGCCATGGAGCGTAAAGCAGCCCTGGTCCAGGCAAAGACGCAGCTATTTACCGGCATGACGTTCTGTGTCATGCCCAGAGTCTACCCTCAGATCAACACCATGTCGGAGATCATAGCTTCTGCAGGTGGGAAGATGCTGATGCATCGATTACCCAAACCGGAAGAACTCAGAACGGTTCGTCGAAAATTCAATACTTATTTCTTGCATCTTTTCGTCCTCGGTATGGTTTTGAGAAGGGTTTCTTCTTATAGCATGGAAAGAATGGCACCTATTACGTTGTAATCGGCTCAGTTGCCGATCACAAGGAAGTTCAACCTGCCCTAAAAGCCGGACTTCGTAAGTCTAAATTAAAAATTAAGAAGGTCGAATTCAAAATCTCCCTCAACTTCCTTTTACGTCTGTTACAGCTGTGTACTCGGCGGACTTCGTTTTTTCATCTATCATCAAGCAACAGGTGGAATGGGGATGCAACCAGCTGGACTTCTCCAGCGTGGCTTCTTCGACATTACAGCCAGTGCAGCCTTCTCCTACCACGTAATAATCATGACCATTCTGTGATAAGTACTTCCGTATCAGTGATAGCTCTTGAAGTTGGCTTTTCCATTGTTTTTAGTATTTCTTAATCGGACTGAATTTTGTTTTACTCCTGACTTCCTGTCGTTTCAGTTTGTCCTAAGTTTGAGTTTCATCGCACAAGTCGAAGTGCCCAAATGTTTTTGTTTTCTTCTCCTGTTTTAATTTGTTCCGGAAAACTTCGCTGACATTCACGTTATATTCACATTTGAGATTCTAGTTTCATTTTGTAGAGAAATTTCCGTTTCCAGTCTAGAAGTGGGTCGTCATTTCACTTAAATAAATCCATAGAAATCATCAGGATTATTCGAACTAACCTCCGGTTCATATAGAGTTTAGGGAAATTCACGTGCGCGTCTGATGAAATCTGCCAGCAGCCGAGGAGGAACCTTTCCAGACTCCAACAAGTTGACACAAATTTCCAGCTGCTCCGGAGAAAGCCCGGTGCGTAGCATGTTGGACAGTTCCATAACAGCTGTAAACCAGATGAATAAGGTATAGGAAGGTGGAGGCAAAAGACGCGACCACCCTTAGGAAGCAGAATGGAGGAAGGGATTACCTTTCATATCGTGTTTCCGCTGCTGCTCCCAGTCCGAAGTTGACGACAAGGTGCTGGTCCCGTTGGCCGTTCCATTGGATCGTTGCGTTACGTTACTGGATAGCTTTCCAGGGATGTCGGGGGCCGATCGCGAAGTCTTCGCTTTCTCAGGCACCATGGTGCTGAAGAGTAGCCCAGAACGATCTCTGTCGACGACTTTCGAATTTCTTTCTGGAAACCACAACAATGACAATCCCAATGGAAAACTGTTCGCAAACAAACACTTCTTTATATGAAGATTCAAGAAGCTAACTGGGCGCTTAACCTGACTTCCTGTTCGCCAACTAAACTATTGGCGCCAAATATACTACGACCCTTATCGTCAACCATACCGTCAAACCGAAGGCTCCCTGGACGAAAATTACGGGTAATTGGTAAGTGGTGCGATGCATTTTCTCGGAGCGAACTGTTGATTGATCGGCAGTTGATTTAGAACAAACTCGAGTGCAAATTTTGAAGTTAAAAACTCAAGAGTCATCTTTGGATTCACCGTGTTTTGTGCTTCTTTAGGTTTACTCCTGAACATCCTTCATCCCTTAATCCGGTTCTGATTCCAGCAAACCATCGGAGACTACCGCAAGGGAACATCCACGTTGAACGGTATGTCTGCAAGAGAGAGCAACGCGTCGTCGTCAACGCGCAGCAAGACTGGCAAAGCGTCCAAGAACAACTCCTCGCTCATGGAAACTCCCAGCTCCCAGATAGCTCAGCCAACGGCAGATCTTCTCCGTCGAGCTGGACAAGTTCGAAACAGTAAGTGGAGATATCTGAAGACAGTGAAGTGGATGTAAGACAGCGTTTTTGCATTGCAGGAGCTGGTGAGGGCGCACGGAAAGTCATGAAAGATGCATACCATTCTCATTCTTCGACGATATTGGAGACAAGGTACGTGTACTACGTGTCAATTACGAAAAGAGAGTGATTTGGGAAGGCTTGAACGAATATTCTTTTTGCAGTGGAACATCGGGCGATAGTTCAAAGATTCTCGATTCGCCTCTTGGCTTCGACCTGGGCAAACGTCTCCTGGAAAAAGCTGACGCTGCCTTCAACCTTCCACCTCCTGAGATCAAGAAAGAGCCGAGGTCCATGTTCAAAGACATGAAGTCTGCCAAGCGGTTTGTTCCTCCTGTTTTTCGTGGTAGCCATGAAAACGACGTCTTGGCTTCTCCCATGGTGGATGAAATGGGCCTGACGCCTGGTGTCTACGCTCGACGACAAGTCAAGAAAGTGTCGTTGGGACTACGCACACCCGCACCACTAGAGCCTCCACAACCTCAACTGCAAAGTGCCAGCCGAGACTCTGAAGAGCTCGAGTCGCCTGTGGCAAAGTTGGGGGCTGTTTCTGCAACTCGACCACTGTCCATCAGTTCACCGAAGACGACAGTGTCTCCGCGCCATGCACAAATATCCAATGGCTATCTTCCCAGTCCCAGACCATCCTCTGGCTTTGCAGGTACGTTCGTCTCGTTTTTTATTATTTAGTTTCCCAACGGCACCGTATAATCTTGTTCGCACAGATCGTTCGGCAAAGAAGCAGCGTGAGCCTTTGAGCCTCGGGCTACAGTCTCCTCGAGAACCGCGCCCCACAACTACTCGTTTAAGCAATAGTAAGTCAACTATGATTGTCGTCTTTCCCAACGTTTCACCGATCCGTGCTGAGTGTAGATGTTTCTGTACGATGTACTTTTTATCTTATGAATTACACTGTGCAGTATAAGCCTTAACCACAGCGATGGAAAGAGCAACCTTTCCATGGTGCGCAGGTGAGTTGGGGTTGTTCGTCGTTTTACTTCGAACCACTCGTCTCAGCTCGCGCACTTTCTTGTTCTTGCTGTTCACTCGGCCGAAAAAGGAGAGTAATAGTACTGACTCTTTTCTTGTATGATAGTTTCTACTCCAGTCGATCGATTGAGTAACGCTTTCACTGGTTCTAAGCGTCCAGTGATTGATATCATCTCGCCCAGCGCAGCTCCTTATTCGGGCATCAAGCGTCCAGCTTCTGCTGGCTCAGTGGGTAACGTCAGTCGCTTTAGTCCCCAGATTGCTTCCAAGCCACAGACAAGTCCTGTTGCCAATCGGCCATCCACTGCGTCCACCAGCAAGCGCAGTATCGCCGAACAAGCCGACTCTCAACCGTCGTCCGGCCGAAAGTCCAGCTTGTACCAGTCAGCGTTACGTCAGTCCAGCCAGAAAGAACAGTTGTCACGCGGCTCTTCCGCCTCATTCAAGACTGCCGTCTCGTCCTCGCCGCCGAACATGTCTCCCTATCGAAGTGTCCGCTCGTCTAGTGGCCAGTTAGACACACGCAGTATCGACGGCGGTTGGGTGGACAGTCGCTTTGGTGGAAGCGAGAAAAGGAAAAGCGGTAAGATTTTCAGTTCAAACTCTGACAAACAACTCGACATTGGTGCACTTTTCTACCCAGTAACACTGCGTCGCTTAATGAAACAGACTCGGCAAGATCGTTTCCCAGTGGCGCACACTTGTATCCAGTAACACCGGGAACGGGGACACTTGGGAAATCAGTTTTGTCGAGTCTGTTTACCGCGCTCCATTCTGTATGAGAAAGGAGCTCAAGTACTTTACTCACGGATAGAGTTTTTGCGAATTTAAACGGTCCTCTCTTTCAACAGACGAGTCGTCAGAACAAGGTTCCCGAAGAACTTCCATCCGATCGACTGCACCGAGTCGTCCATCAATCAGCAGCAAGCCGAGCTTGCCTTTCCCGGCCTCTCCACGAGGAAGCTCGAGTGGACTAAAGCCTACTGCTCGCAGCATTATTCAGTCCGCGACGAAGATTAACCCAGGGTATCTGTCGGAAGACGATGACATGGAACAGCCGGCGGAAGCAAGTCCCTCAGCGCTCACTGTCAACGGCGGTTCGAACCAGCGACTTGCCAGCAGTCAGAAAAGTCCCCGGTAGGTTCGAATTACCTCAAACTTGGCGCGTTTCTTGCTGTAAAACTTTGAGCCATACACTAGTTTGACAAGATGTCTGACATTTAAAGCTGGCAACCCGCGGGGTCGGCTGGCCAGATTTAAGATATTGTGGAAACCTTTCATCGACGAGGCGTCAGGAACAGGATCAGGAAGTCCATCCACTGATCTTTTATGCTCTGCCAATGTTGTCGTTTTTTTGGATGGATTTCCTGATCCTGACGTCTCGTCCCTGACAGGTTTCCGCAATCCCTCAAGCGTGCCCAGACAGAGCTCACGAACCGTCGCATGCAATGGCGCAGAGTTCAATAGGCAAGAAACACACCTGCCTCAAACGAAACTGAAAACAGAATCACTGAACGGTAAGTATGTGCCCTTTCCTCAGTACGGCCTTGTTGTCGGAGGAAGACGACGATATGGAACAGGCAACGGACGCAACTCCGCGAGCGTTCACTCGCAGCATCGAAGACAATATTGCAACTAGCAAACTGACCGACAGTTACAGAAGTCCAGGGTATGTGCTAAGGAACGATTTTAGGCGAGCCAAAATCCAACCAAAGTGGTACATATGTATGAAGAGTGGCTGTGAGTTGAGCAAACAAACGCGACAAGGTCAATTGTCCAGTGGTGCACGCTTTCAGCCAGTTGCACTGAAAACTTGCGCCACTTGGTAGAACAAGGTTGCCGAGTTTAATTGCCGAGCTTCCAAATGCCGATCGTCTCACAATTCTGATTGCAACTTGTGGAGGAGTTGTCTTTTTTCTTCAGCGAAGCTATGTGGTCGGAAGAAGATGATGAAGTGGAACAACCGGCAGAGGAGATGCCTCGGCACGTTAGTCCTGACCACTGTAGTCGGACATTTGTTCCTTACGAAAGCTCCACCGCCTCGAACGGAAACACCACTAGCAGTCAGAAGGTTCAGAGGTGTGTTTCTTTTTATACTGTTAAAAATGTTACGGAAAACCAAGTCTCCAGGCTAAGATTAAGACCATCAACTCGAATATTTTGATGTATCTTTTAAAATTACAGAAATGAGAGCTCGGCAGCAGACAGTTTATTGTCCCAAGTATTGCATGTTCTCATTGTTGGTGGCTGGCATCGTACGAAGGATCTTGTCGAGTTTGTTTGCCGAACTCCCAAATATTAAAAATTTTTTTATGGTTAGAAAACCATATATTCCCATGAAGTCTCTAACCTCTCTTGCCTTATAGCCCCACGCGTGCGCTGTTGTCAGAAGGAGACGACATCGGTGACCAGTCAACGGAAGAAGTTCGCCGACAGTCCATCTCAAGATTTCCCTCGACACAAGCGACACCGAACCGCGGACCAAGTCGTCCTTCCAGTAACCTCAAACCCGTTTCGCAGCTCAAGCCGATCACTCCTCGCGCTAGCTCAACCAGCAACGCTAGCATACGAGATAGCAGTGTCAAGCCCGCTCCGTCCGCATCCCGTCGAGCTTCGTCCTTACAAGCCAACATCAATAGCTCCAACACTGAGCTACCAATCGCTCACATAGTCGCCCGCACCAGCGATGTTCTCTTAGAAGAAGAGGCAGACTTGCCAAGAATCGGCAAAAACCCTTCTTCTGAGCAGAAGGATGCTCAGAGCGGCACGTTCAGCAGAGCGAGCAGTCATTCGAACAGAACGTTCGACAAACCGAGCAACAGTCGGTCGTCAATACAGAACTCTCAGTCTCCTCGACTGTCCACCATGCCCGTAATATACAATAACTCATCCAGCGATAAGTCTTCCAGCCGGGTCTTGAGTAGCGTCAAGAGCTCTTGGCAACCTTCACAGTCACCACGAGCCTTCAACGTGACATACAGTGGCCCGAATCCGATCAGTGGGTCGCCTCGTCGGTCAAACAGCAAATCGAATGCTTCCCGGCTCGATATTCCATCGAGCCGTAACAGTAATACCCCACAGACGAATAATATCCCACCGAATAACAATAAAAGAAATTCTTCCGAACAAAGTTCGCAGTCACCGCGAACTTCGGCACAGACTGACACATTCAACAACCCACACTCTGGTGGTTCGAAGCGTCTTTCAAACGAAGTGCCTCCGTCACCAAGAGCTTCGGCAGTGACGGTCAACTTCAATAGCCCGACTCGTCGGTCCACCTTCCACCAGACTCACTCACAACAGACACAGACTAGCCTACCGTCTTCGGCAAAAAAGACCGTGTTGAATGAGAGATCGACGAGTACCAGTGGTCAGAAGCTGAGCCGGGTATCGTCGGCGGTTCGGCCTGTGAGTAGTGGCAGAAGTTGGTCGGAGACGCAGGTGGCGCCGTACAGTAGGAGAACGAGCTATGGAGGACCGAACGGTGGTGGTAAGAGAGCCAGTTCGGAGGTGACGGGATATCAACGGATGTCGACGTACCTACCGGAGCATCGCTCGCCATTTGGACTGGACGATGAATGGGTGGACGAAGTGGAAGCAAAAGAAGTGGGAACGGAAGGGGAGAAAGTTGCGGTGGAAGAGTCGCTAACTGACCACAGGTCAGATTTGTCCCGAAATTCTTGTCTTTGAAGAACATACAAAACGAAAAACTCAAACTATGTTTGATAACGAAGACTGAATAACGACACACACAAAGTGAAACCGATTTCATGAATGACAGAGAAATACTGTAAAAGAGTTTATTTTCGAACAAATTTGTTTCGTACATTCGTTTAAAGAAATACGATCCGTTTGTAGAAATGGGGTGTCGGCAGGTGAATCGATGAGGATTTTCATCTAAGGTGGCGCACGTTGTCATTGTTGCTAGCTGGAATTGTGCACCGCGTGGAAAAATAGCCATATTCAAGTCATTTGCCGACGTGCCAAATCTCGATCAGAAGTACATTGAACATAGTTTGTTTGTGTTTTAGCAGCAATAACCAGGAAAATGATGGTGAGAATGACGATAATGATGGCAGTGTTGGCAGTGGAAGTGACGACGAGGATGACGCACTGGAAATGGATGGAAGGCAAGAGTCGGGGAATGCCTCGGTGGCGAATGTCAGTGAGGACGGTGAGATGGGCGAGGCTGAACAAGAACCGGCTACTCCAGTAGTAACCATGAAGGCAACCATCCTCGACGACCCATCCGTCTTCCCTCCACGTCCAGACTGGTTCGCCAACCGTGGTGTGCTAATGGAGCTGATCAAGAAGCGCATGGCAGGCGTGTCGGTGACTGGATCGATGGAGGAAAAGTTCAGAACGGTCCAAGACATAACTTCGCGGTAAACTTCACTTTGAATCGTTTTATCAAAAGTATTTCACCATGGTATTGTAACTTTTCTGTTCTAGCGCTGCTCTCCAGGTTTTGTATCCAGAGGATGCACAGGTTGCGGAGAACGATAGAATAATGTCGCGATTAGCGAGACAATACTCAGCTGCTGATTTTTACTACTTTTTTGACAAGTAAGTTGAAACTGCCTTAGAGTAAAAAGTTATATTCGGAATACGTCAAACGATGTCGACAAGTGTGTTTCCCATTTAGCAAAGTTTCTCAGTGTTTTCGGCTGAAAGAGTGCGCCACTTGGAAAACGATCTTGTCGATTTTCAACGCGGCGCACCTTCTCAGTTTTACAGCAGGAGCAGTGCGCCACTTGTAAAGCTGTTGTTGTCTAGTTTGCCCGTCTTAGTCGCCTGTAAGACTTCTCGCTTTCGAGCAGGAGTTTTATGGTGGTGGACCACAGTATATCGGTATTTTATGTGTTTGCAGGTTTGGCTTGATGAAGAATCGGACGTGTCCATTTGAGTATTTTGTTTTATTTAAAAAACTTTTCTTTTTCCCTCAAGTTTTGCGCAAGTTGGTACCAACCAATCTTCCGCGCAGCGCGGACTTGAGCGAAGAGGAAGTTTAATTTTGCTTTAAACCTGTTTATCTCCGCCGGAGGATTCTGCTTCGAAGTCGGGACCTTGAATCTTGTGTAACCTATCTAATCCTTGACCTCCATAATTCATTTTCAGTTTTCTTTGCAATGAAGCATGAATATTGTGATGGTGCGGTTATGTTCGTAACAGCGCTGAGAAACAAAGTAATCACAATGTTTTCTAATACACGGAGTAGTACTGTAGACATCTGAAACGTCGGCAAATACCTTGAACACGACGGTTTTCCCAAGTAGCGCATTCTTGCAGCAAATAATACTGCAAAGGTGCGCCACTCAAGATAATGTTCAAACGACTTAGCTCGATCGTGGCAGTTCGGAACTCCAGCTGCAGGTGCGGTATGTCAGGTTGCTCACCTTGTGTGTGGTCCAGCATCTAATTGGAGGTCATAATCAGGTTAAAAGTTAATTGCTGTCATTTGCAGGGACCACCGAGATAGCCAGTATGAGGAAGTAGAAGCTTCGTCGACGTGCCCAGTCGGCAGCTGCTGATTATGTACATCCGGCATGGATGAGAATTACCTCCTACAACTGAGCAGGAAGTATTGTAGATGGACCAGAAATCACACATGATTGGCCGAACGCAGCCTCGACTTGAAGGTACGTTTTCTGACGCGTATGAATTGAGAACCAATATTTCCTCAGTCGGTTTCGCAGGAGAAACCTGCTGCTTCCTAATTGCAGCCACACTGGTTTTGGACCAGATGGCGCATCTTAGTGCACGAGGCGCCACCATCGCTGCTGTCCTGGCTTCCATCGATATCAAGCTGGACCACCCAGGAAATGGTTGTATTATCTTAGTCGGCTGGACATTTAACAAAGTGGCCGGATGAAAAGCCCGCAGAGAAATCTGAAGGAGAGACTTCAGTTGATGGCTTCCAGCAGTTGCAAGGCAGCACTTCAAATGGTCGAAAGAGCGCTTTTGTTCCGGTCGTCACTGCAGCAAATTGGCATTTGTCCGCTTCCTGAGATTTACTGTAGTTGGAGATTCGCCGTCGGTATCGAAGGTAAGGAGAGAAACGCGTAATTCGTTGGACTTTGTCAGTCGCCTCATTATATCCACACCGCCACTGTTTTCTCACCCCTAAATACCACGCGTTTCCATTGACACTTCACCAACAAATTGGAGAAAGGCCGACGAAAATATTTTGATCGGCGTCTTTGCACACTCTGTTTTCCAGGTACTTCTTCGAGCAACCCACTAGAACTTGTCACGCCGGAAGGATTTCGGGAAACGCGAGATGACGATCCCGTATCAAAATTTGGTAAGTGAACGAACAAGATTTCGGGCATAAAGGCAGAAGGGCAGAAGCAACAAGTACACGTAGTCTGCCTCATTATGCGCATGGACAAAATTTTGGGAACAGGCCGAAAGGGGCAGCATTTCGATTGAATGATCGGTTTTAGCTGGCCCCTGTCGCTTTCGGTCGGTGCCCAACATCTTGTCCATGGCCATAACTAGGCAAAGCCCGGGTACTCGTACTGACGTTCTACACTTGTAGGTGTCCTTGTCGAAGTCTTTATTTCTAGACGTAGAATGGCTGGTTCGGACACTGTGGTTCAAGTCTTAAGGGGGAGAAGGATAGTCTTGGAAAGGCTTCTTCTGCTATTTGTCGGTTTTTCACTGGTACAGGGGGGTCCAACATTTGACAGTTATGCTAGGTGGCACGCTCGGAGAAACTGATTTCATTCCACTCCAAAATCCTTCCTGTTTTCCGCCTTTCTTGCACAGTCCTCTATCATCATCACTTCGTGGAACGTGGTTTGCAGGAGTTCATACAAGTGCGTATTTTGATGCTCACCTCACAGTAGAGCCTTGGTTTGAGTGAGGTCGTGGTCCAGTTTTTTGCATGTCCGGTGGACGGTGTGACGAGGTGTGCGTGAGGCCAAAAAGGCGTGATGGTTTTGTCACGCGATCCACCGCCAAAGGCTAACTTGCATGTTCAACAGCCTTGTTTATGCATGGGATGGCTGGAAACTGTCAGCAACAGCCAAGGAGGAGAAGTAATTTCAATGCGAGGACGAAAGTGCCAGAGGCTTCGATCCTTCTTTGTGTCCAGTGAAGAGCGTTAGACACCTTCGCTTCTGTGTGGCGTCGCGAGTCTGGAAGTGTTTCGGGGCTGACCATATGGAAGCTGGACTTCGTGGTGGGTCCTTGTTCCCTCCTTCTTATTCTCATCCGTCGGGCGGTCCACTCCGTCCAATCCATCGCTCTTTCTCGTCTCCCTCGCTACTGTGCAGCTTCTGTAAGGAAAGCAGGCAACCTGTTATGTTCCGCCCTCCATTTTCCCTTGGTCAGCTTCTGCTTTCTCTGGCCAGCGCCAAACGAAAGGCTTTGACGATCCATCATTTCAGGCTTTGGTCAGACCGAGCTATCGCATCGTTATCCCCCGTCTTGAAATTCAGCTGCCTTCGCTTTGAGATTGTTTCCGTGTAGCGTGAAGTTTTGGAAAGCGAGAAGTTTAGAGCAAAAGATATGATGAGATTATCCGTGGATGACTTGTTCACCTCCTGTTTGAACTGCAGTTGTTCCCTAATTATGGCTTGTTTGACCAGTGGTCAGTCAGCAAACAGAAACGTGTGAGAAGTGTGCTGGAATATTTGCACCAGAAATCGTGGTGAAGTTTCCTAATGAAGTGGAGCGATATTTGCTTTGAGTGGACCATTTGAATATTCATTTGCCAAAATGTCGGGAACCCTTCCCTTTCCACATTTTACGGATCTCGACGAAGAAACGACAAGGCCGGGAAGCCTCATTAATTTTCCAGAATCCTTATATTCGCTCAGTACAGCAGAGAATGTCGAGGAACCGAGAGCGGAAGAGCTCGATATTTTGGAGGATCTTCGAAGAGCCGAGATCGATCCTGATGTAGCTCTACGGTTGATTGCAAAGGTGAGTCTTGATTATCAACGTGCTCGGGCAAATGAAGGCTTGAGTGATCAATCGCGGAGAGAATAATGACATGTCGGCGCTTCTTGTTGTAAAGTTCGGAGGAGAGAATTTTCACAGCAGGGAATGGAAGATTGCGTTATTGTAATGGCCAAGTGGACTCTTAGCGCATATTCCTCTTTACAAAGGGTGAAGCGGAATCTTGAAGAATGTGATGCTGCGAAGACAGCGTTTCGATCATCAGCGGCACTTGTCAGCTTGATGAATCCATCAGCCGCATATCAATGTCGTTATGGTGTTGTTGATTTCTCAGGTCCGAAATCTCTTCTCACTTTGAGTGCTCGTTGCTGCAATCGGGAGAAGAAATACGGTGTCTGGGCATTTGAACTTGACATTGACCATCTTTCTCCGGGCCGATAATCATTTCTTGCACGCAACAGAAACTGGTCATCCGCGAAGATGACACCCTTCTTTCTCGCTGGTCGAGGAAGTGCAACTGAAAGAGGGTGATACGCATCTGCCAAGAGAAATATTTCCTGTTTGACAACTTGAGAAATATTTGAGGGGCCGTGATTTACGCAATTTATGAGACGCTTTTGTGAGCACATATGAATGCCATTATGGGTATGAATTTGACAGGGATAAAGTGCGAATGATTCTTGTTGTGTTTGTAGGGCAAGGCTCGTGGAAGCCGCGTGGCTTTATGGATTCGCTCTGTGATACAGTCGGCCTTCTTCAGTTGGGGAACCTTCATCCAACGTCATGCCGCCAAGATTCTTGTTCTGGGAATACTTATCCTTGCCTTTTCCTGCTACAATCTGAAGAACATCGTGCTGGAAACCCGACTGGACAAGCTGTGGGTCGAAGGTACGTCGAAAAATTCATTACGTGCCATTCTGCGAGATGGTCAGTCTTTTTAAGAAATCACTGAAGTCAAAATCGAGTGGCGTTCCTGGGTTTGCGTACCAGTGGGACTAGGGAATGGCCACCCAGAGTCAGCCGTCGAGACAACGTGAGGTTTAGGTTTTCTGTTCCTCCTCCGGAATTCATTTGACGAATGTACTGCTGGTTTACAATTGTGTCCACCTGTTGGATTCAGTTATGGTCAACAGACCCGGGTAGAACCAATGGAAAATCGCATTTCTTTTTCACGGGCTGTGATGTCAGACCAAGTGACAGAAGTCTAGGCTAGTCCCTTCCGCCTCGAATGACCCAAGCGATATGGCCTACGAGGGAAAGGTTGTAAAGTTAGCCGCCCCATACCAGGTTTGTAAAGTAAGCGTCTAATTTCCCTGTTCTCTACTACTTAATCCCAAACTTTTAAGGATAGATCGATAGATAAAATAGTTAGCTGTCGAATGATATTAGGCACAGTCAACACGAGGAGTCAGAGAATCCAAGAGATCCGCAATTAAAAGAACGTTGAAATCTTATGTTAAAAAGCCAAGACTGACAATCAAATAGTCAATCAAGCGATAGACGCTACAGCCGTGGCTTACTTTACAAACCCGGTTTGGGGTGGCTAAGTTTCAGTCCTGCGGAGCTATTTAGCTCGTTTAGCTGATTTCGTCTTCCTTCTAGGAGGTTTTTACAAGAAGCTCATGCAGGTTCGTGCGCTGCACAACCCTGTTTTGCGTTTTCGTAGAAAAAAGGCAGATTTAGCTCGCGAGCTAAAACGAGCTAAATAGCTCCGCAGTTCTGCTAAGTTTACAACCTTTACCTCGTAGTGTTGTTCAGCGCCTCGGAGAAATCGATTGTTCTCTTTTCGGCGTTATCCTTCCATTGCCGCTTATCTGCGAGGTATAGTCGGGTTTGAGCCAAACCCGGAAGACATTTTCGATAACGTGATTCCACAAAACCATGATATATTAATATAAAGGGGACAGATTGTTATAATTATAAACTGGCACAACGCCGTTTCTTCAGCGGTGCCAGAGATTCAATTGGCATTTTCTACGCTTCAGCAAGCTTTTTCCGCCAGTGTAAGACTTACTAGACGACAACGTTGTGAATCCTTAATTGACAAGATGTCCAGTAGACAAGTGAAGCGGAAAAGAGTGTGGACAGATGAGTCAGAGGATATTCGAGTCGAGGAGTGAAAGCGGACGGCTTCTCATGTGGTCAGTAGCCAGCCAAGATGTCCGCACTATGCATTCTCGGCCCACTGTGTAGTCTGTAAGGATAAACAGGCGATGAGATAAATATCCGCTCGTCTAGTTGACAAGATGCCCTTCCCCCAAACTCTCATCACCAACTGTAAATATGATCTTGATAAAAGGGTAGACTATCATCATCATTAGACCAAGCAAGACTGCAGAGAGCTGACCGGACTGGTTTACAGCTGTACATGGTGGGGAGCTCGCTGAGTTCGAAATATGACTCTTTTCGAGACAGCACACCGCGGGACAAGCAGACAAGAGTGACCACCACGAACTGCCGGTGTGACCAGGCATGTGTTCCCACAACACAGCTGGAGAGCGACGTTGTAGAACCTGATCATCTGAGATCTAAGTTGCTCAGATAATGTCGGTCTTTTGGGACTGGAATGGAATAGCCGTACAGTCCCTACCGTTCAAAGAAATTTTGCGCTTCATCAGGTGTGCGGCTAACTTTGGGTTCGTGACGTTGACGATACATTCAATGATTGATGAAGACTGGGCAACTGTAGTGGGGTTTATGGTTACCGGTACGTCTCTTTATGTTGTTTTCTTGTGTTTGCAGAAGGCGGGAGATTGGAAGAAGAGCGAGGCTACGTGCAGGAGATTCACGGTTCAGAAGTGGGCGCGACACCGTTGGTCATCCTACAGACACCGACGGCCAACGCATCGTCCGTCCTGACGGCGGAAGCTCTGTTGCTCCATCTGAAGATTGCCCTTCTAGCCACGGAAGTGGAAGTTGAAATCTTCAAGAACACATGGACACTGCGCGACATCTGCCACAAAGCGGCCTTTCCTACCTTCGACGAACGCATCAGCGGAACTTTCAGCGACGTAAGCTAAGACGGCATCTTCTCATGGAAAGAATGCTCTGATTGCATAACGCAATGCTTTCCTCTAGGCACTGGAACATTTGTATCCCTGCAGTATAATATCGCCGCTGGACTGCTTCTGGGAAGGCGCCAAACTACTCGGACCGCCCAATGCCGTTCTGATACCGTAAGACCGAATCGTTCTTCTTTCCAGACTGCTCCACAAACGGCAAAAAGTGAACAATGCGGGTGAAAGCCGCCATTTTGCTTTGACGGTGTACTTTCGACTGGGTGGAACGAAAAGGTCGTAATTTACATTACAATGTGGAATAGGGCGTCGACAAGAAGTGGCCACAATGGATGGTCTGTGGGAAGCGAAGAGTGGTCAAAGACAGACCAACAGGGAAGGTTGTTACACATTTGCATAATGGCCACTTC
>BDGG01000011.1:1751953-1810422 GCA_001949185.1 Ramazzottius varieornatus | reverse complement strand
CGCCTGACCGAATACTGACCGACATTCATGTGTAAAAGGATATTCTTGACAGTTAGTTTTGCGGTTATTTGATATTCAAAGTTAGTCAAAGTGCCGGTTAATATTCTGCCCAAACGATATTCCGGTATAGTACCGTAAACAAAGGTCTGAGTCGCCCTATTGCTGTGCCATGCACCGCCCACTTCGTTCCGAGGTAACGCTGTGGATTATTCCCCATCTGCAGTTCTTGCAGCGCTGCTTTTGTTCCAATTCTTAAGGTGCCTGGATTTTTGTATTTCAAAAGATTGCATGAACTCTAGTGATCGTTATCAGAGTTCAACTCTATCAGTAGCAATAGACCTTCACATTGTCTGTGTTTGGTCTTTCTCTTCCAGCATGGCTTATTCAGGATAACCCGGAAGCAACATGCAACGGCGCTCCATGCGTCGTGTGGACGCAGGGTGTAGCAAGCGGTTGCATGTGGTTTCCGGGTCATCCTGAATAACAGAATAAGTCTGATCCAGGAAGTGGTTCACAGAACATGAACGGCAAGCCAGTTTCCGTCCAGAACCTGATGAACAGCCAGCAGGGCGGACAGCAGTGTGGAGGTGGACAGCAGCGCTGTTTCCCCGGTGGAAATCGGGGCGGAAACAGCAACGGCAGCAGCAACGTCTACTCGTCCTGAGGAGGAAACTGGAACCGAGGCTACAACCGAGGTGGATAGACCGGCGGACAAGGATAAGGTAAGACTTCCGGTTCAGTTTGCACTTCCTCCTTCGTTCTAAGGCAAAGTTGGAAACTTCACTCGTCTCTTTCTAGTCTACTCTCCGTTGTTTTCGGTCTATGCTTTTCGTTTGTCTTAGGTTTCAACGAGGGAATGCAGAGCCGAAGTCGATTTGGCATTGAGGAAGCCCGCAAAGCGACTCGACGTAGAAGCTGCCAGTTCTGCCAGTGAAGAGTTCCGCAAGTTGGAAATCAGCAAAGGTACTTCACAGCTTTTCTTCGGCTTTCAATAGTTTTGTTGCTCACTTTTCTCTTCCTATACTTCCTGCTTGAGGGTACGGTATATCCAATCAATTTTTCTGGTTGCAGGAGACGCAGTCTGGTAACAAGTCGGAAGGCGGAAATCAGCAAACCGAAGCTAAGCCTGGCTACCACACCGATCAGCTCTTCGACAACACCAGCTGCGATGCCATCGAGAAGGAACAGCAGAATAAGCAACGTGAACAGTGAGCCACGTTTCCCGTTCGTTGTTTATCCTGGAATTCTTCCCGAAGGTTTCTACCCTGCTTCCAGATGAACTCGAATACAATGAATCATTTGGGAGGCCGTTACCTTAAGTGGCGTTTCTGTTATTACTGGCTGGTAGCGTGCGCCACTGGAATAAACAATTTCATGTTTTATGTTTAGCGGCCTCTCATTAGTGCTTTTTCCGGGGAAAAATTCGTTCTAGATTGGGTTGGAATGTTTCCTGATGTTTGGTTCTTCTTTGCAGGATGAAAAACCTGGATACGAGCAACCAATGGCAGGATCTGAGACCGCCCTCAGCAACATGTCGGGACCATTCTTGGAGTTGTCGAAAACTTGTGCCTTTCTCGAACTTGGTCTGGACACACGAAAGGCTACGTCGTTGCTTCGTAGCGACATTCCTCCAGAAATCGACGGAGCGTTTCTTGTAGTCGAGGGTGACTGCGTTACTTGGCGGCTGTTTTGGGTTCGGTATTCGCGGGACATAGAATTCGTTGGACGATGGTTCCGTTCCACTGGAGAGAGGCTCGACGACTTTATCTTCTTGGCTAGGATTTGCGTCGGGTTCAGCCAGCTGATTAGACGCAGCAACCAACTTCTCGAACTCGTCGAACGTCTGCATGTCTGTTTGCAGTTCATATTGCAGGTCTTCTTCAAGTGCCAACGAAGAACTTCCTGCTCGGTTGATTTTAAAATCCATAAATTCTGAAACAGAAACAGAAAGGTGGAATATCTCATATCAATGTCAGCCATAGTAAACGGCAACAGTACAATACCTTTGACGAGTTCTTTTAACTGCTTATCAGCCTCGCTCAGTTGTCCATCCAGTTGGAAGAGCTGCTTGTATTCCTCCTCCAGAAGCTTCAACACATTCATCGGATTAACGGAATCCATTTCGGGCGACAGTGGAAATCACGCAGTAACGGAACGATGAATGTAAGAGCAATGAAGCAACAGGCACAGCAAAACTGATTGCGCTTGGCTTAGCGTAGAGTACAAGCGCAACTGGTTCAATCACTATCAAATCAACCATTAGGGAATCAAATCAGTTGAATTGCTGTCACACTGGTGATCCGCCCTGAATTTGACGTCACTTCCGCTTCCTGTGGCGTCTTCCAGGTTTTTATTTCGTCGATTTAGTTTTCCAGAGTTTGTGGAGCAAACTCTGCTCTATCATGCTATCATATTGGTTTGAGGATCAGAGTGGACAGACTGGCGTTAATCCCTTGCCAGAAAAACTCGCACTTGTCCAGGCATACTAAGGTCTGTCGAAATCTGTCAGCCCTTCTGATTGCTTTGTGTGCGCAAGAACTGGGGCAAGTTACGTTCGGCCACATGTCCACTTGTTCCACGATGGAGGTGATGACGGCGCTCTTACACTCAGTAAATCAGTCTTCCGGGCCTGCATCCCTCTTGCACCTGCGCGGCAGCTCAATTCCTAAAGCAAGGACAAGCATCTTCAGAATAATTTCGAGAGAGGTCACACTGCGTGTCAGTACCTGAAAGGTGATGGACGCAATGACCAGCACAGCAGCCAAGCAGACCACTCTGAAGTGGCGCCAAATATACCTTTTCGGGACACCCGAGGTTGAGGTCCAGAGGGATGGAATGTGGATGACGGAAAGCCCTGACTGCTCCTGGTTCTGTTTTATACTTGGTCCAAAGAGTGAAAGCAATGTCTTATGAGTTGGGATGGGCTGAACGGGCGAGCTTACTGTAGATTTCCTGTAAAAACAATCGACATTTGCGCCACATCACGCGGACATCATTTTGAGTACACGAACGACGAAAAATTATGGGCCAGTACAAATTATGGACCAGGCCTTTTCGCTACGGCGGTACGGAAGCCCGTACGGACTCGACTCATTCACAGTAACGTGCTCTGGGTCATTTTTCTACGGCTGGATATCCATTTTGCCGTCTTTTCCGCCTGGTCCATCATTTTTACTGGCCCATATTTTCGGCTCATGCGTGTACACTGTACCTGTTTCTGGATTGCTCAGTTTGCTTGCCTTCTACAAATATTTCGTATGAAACATTTGCTGACTCCGGCCGGACTCCTCTTTTTGACAGGTTCACGCCCGATTTCTTGCCTGCAGAAAGAGTTGCCTGGCTTGTACGGCAACAGTTTCACCAGTCGTTTTTGCCAGGAAACTCCTTCAAGCTGTCCTTGAGCTTACTATTGTTTTGCTCACTTGTTCAAATCAGGAATCCGTCATAGCAACAGACCTCTTTTTTCTCCAAAGGTCTGCTCTGTCCAAAATGCCGATATCAGAAACATTGAGAAACCACAGTGACTGTGGTAGAAATATTCTCTTCTGTCATACTAATACCGAGGTGTGCTGATCTGAACTTGTAATACACTTAGGTTAAGAGAATGCATGCTCGTCTGTTTCTGTCGACGACATGCTTGATGTGGAGTATCTTACCATTTGAAAGGGTCCGCGCCTTCTCCGAGTGTCCCACTGTGCTTCAGTTGGACAAACTTGGTGACACTAAAAGCATCACATCGACACTGTCGTCCAACGCCGTCAAAAGATGGAACGTACTGGGCAATGGTTACCCCATGAGGATCACCTTGAAGCAGCTAAACATGGGCAAATTCCAGCCGCACGAGCTTTATCAAAACTTTTGCGATATTGACGTACCACCTCTCCTCAAAGTCGTCGACAATAAATGTCGGTCGAATTATGCGCTATGAAGATGGCTTATGGCTGAAGCAAGCATAGCTTTGTTTTTTTATGCAGATCCCCTCTTCCCTCTGGTCACCATCTGTGGAAACAAGTTGCTGACGATATATTCCTTTACCGATTTTCTCGTAAGAGTAGATTCTACCTTCAGAACCTTTCGTAAATATTAATTTTCTTCATCTAAAGATGATGACCTATGTGTATATCAACAGAATGTCACGCACCTGGGAAGCACCAAAACGACCACTTCTTTCACAATGGAGTTTACCTGTAAGTCCGCAGGGAATAGGGCATAATCTTCCCACAATTGATACTGGGGTGATGCGTCGAAACCTTGTAGCGGTGGAATGTGGTCAGGATCACTACTTTTGCCCTATGGGCCGGCTCACCAACAAGTGCATACCTCAGAGCAAATTGTGCGATGGCGTCAAAGACTGTGCCGAAGGGGAAGACGAGATATGCACCGACAAGTGCGGAGTTGCCGGTCCGCTCAACGCCAAACAACCCTTTAAGCCCAGAATTGTCGGTGGTACCGAGGTATGTGACCAGCTCTAATAATGTCAACGGTCTATAAAACCTCAATCATTTTCCTATAGGCTGTGCCCAACAGCTGGCCCTGGCAGGCTTTTGTTGTCGCAAAAGGCAGATATCGCTGCGGTGGAAGCATCGTACGTCAATATTCCGAATTTACGAAGTGTGTTGACTGAACGTCCCTGTGCTTTTGTTGTCTGGGCTGCAGATTGGCCCCCAGTGGATCATGACCGCGGCACATTGTTGCATGATCGGTGACAAGGATCGTACTGTCGGTCCACAAAAGTTAGTACAAAGGCTCGTTTGCAGAAGACTTGACAGACCGTTGTGGGCTTTTGTGTCTTGAAGGGTTCATTCGGCCGGCGATGTGCAGGTCTTTGTGGGACAACACATCAAGCAACAAGGTTCCCCCCTGAAGGTTAAAAAGGTTTTTACCCATGTGTTCTACAGCTGGTACTACAACTCGGAGATGGTAGATGTGCGCAACGACTTTTGCATGCTGAAGCTTGAACAGGTCGGTCAAGATGTCATGATCAGTTTGAACAGCGCGCAGATTGTCAAGGTTGATATCTGTTTTAGCCCATTCAGTTCACAGCCAAAGTTGGGCCCATTTGCCTGGCACAACTGCCCGAGCCACCGCCGGGAACCTCCTGTTACGCAACGGGCTGGGGACGAACAGTCCAAACCTCGGACACTTCCAGGGACTACACATCACAGAAGCTGATGGAGGTCGACCTGACTCTCGTGACGGATCAATACTGCGCAGCCATCCAGTATTTCGAAGGCAAAGGCCAGCGCGGAGGGCAAGCCTTGGCTCCAGAAGTGATTTGCGCTCGGAGCAGCGGCAAAGGCGTGTAAGTTGAAGACATCCTCCAGCTCCCATATCAGGATATAGAAGCTCGTCGAACTAAACTCAACACGATTGCTTGTCCAAGCGACGCACGTGCTTACTGTTATTGGCCGTGAGCCTGCGCCACTTGAGGGATACCATCCGGTCGAGTTTGTCGTCCCAAGTGGCCCATGGTCCCACCGTTATCGGCTGTACACATGCGCCACTTGGACTTTTCTTCTGCTCGGTTTCTACTGTATGTTGTAGCTGGTGAACTAGTGCTGGCAGAATTCAGTTTTTGCTGTAGGTGTCAGGGTGACAGTGGAGGACCGCTAGCTTGTCGGCTGCCCAAATCCGACCAGTTCCGATGGCAGCTTGTGGGAATCGCTTCTCAAGGAGAGTAAGATTATTTCTTGAAGTCTGTGATTATTCTGATGGCACAGAGGAATGTCTGATCTTAGCATTTGTGGAACGTCACCGTCGTGGTTTGCCAAGATGCGTAGCGGGCTGGGGATGATAGCTGATGTGCTGTACGTGGAGGAGTACGACGGCTGGTTCGGCAACCGAACGGTCAAGCGCTACGACCCCACTGTCAAGTACGAGAAAGAGGACTTCCAGCTCAATCTTCCAAACACCAAGCCAGACGCCGTGTACGACATGAGCAAGTACCCATCCAACGCTTCATGGGCTGGTCAGCCCAATTTCAAGGAGACTTGTAACAAGGATCTGATCCGTACGAGTACGACTCCCGTCACCAAAGTCGCCACCAAAGTCGCCACCAAAGTCGTCAGTACACCCTCAACTCCAGTCACCAAAGTCGCCACCAAACTCACCACCAAACTCGCCACCAAAGTCGTCACTACACCCTCCACTCCAGTCACTGCCAAAAAGAAGGCTCTGGGGGGTTGACTTTCATCCGGGACGGACACACTAGCTTTTGAAAGGCACTTGCTTTAGCCGGCGATGTCTTTCTGCCAGCCTCAGTTGTACCCTCAGCCAGAAGCTCCTCCACGTTTTAGCACTACGGTCTTTCTCCTTGACAGCATCTCGTTTACCAGTCATTGGGCTGCGTGTTGCTTGTGGTGATGCTAGATCTAAATTTTTCAAAACGTACAATCCACTACACACGTGTTTTAAACATAGCCGCTGCCGTACCGAAAAAGAAGGGGGTGTTTCCCGAGCGTATGTTATGGCGAACACTACACATTTTTTCAGCCCTAACTGCATGGACAATATCCGTCATTATAAAACGATCAAAAGGTAAGTTAGCTGCTCAGCCCTGTGTATCTGCAGCGTTTACAGCGCCGATGTACCTTTTGTCCTTTTCAGTTTCCACCCAACGCACCCTAGAAATCTGCGCTGTCGTCGGTCATTATGAAACTCTGCTCGGTCGGTCAAATATTGAACTGGCAAATTCCATTATGGAAAATAATTTGTTTTACCCGGAAGATGAGATAATGCGCTTACGACAACAGGTAAAACAGTTTTTCCCTTTACTTTTATAGCAGGATACGGATGGTCGATAGTAAACGATTAATTATAGTAAACGAGAAATGTTCAGGTGGGTTGCTGCAATGTATGAAGTAACCGGATAGCGCGATCGGTACGTACGTCGAGCTTCCTCGTCGACGTGCGCTGCTGGGGTAATGTTATACTGTGTGAAACGTACTGGTAAAGGCAGATCAGCCCAGCCAGCGGAAGTACAGCCAAGGCATCACATCACCACCTGTTTCACATGCTGCATAGTTTGACGATAGACGTTACTGTTATCAGTTTGAACAACACCAGCCAGCCTTTGAGAGTCTCGATCGACGCCTTTCGCGGATGTGCTGGCCATCGTTTCTACGCTAGCCATCGTCTTGAAGTGCTGCAGCCATAGCACTCATATCTATCTCTACCTTTTTATCTTCCAAGTCTTTAATGATCGTGGAAATGTGTTAGGACCGTAGATAGCCTTCATATTATTCCATTCTGTGGTACAGTTGCACTTTGCTTGTCCGTCAGCACATTCTACAGTGCCTGTATCGCATTTGCACTGTTCTCATTACCCTTCCGTCAAGGTCGAATTATATCAATACCCCAGCCAGCAATATTCTCTGATACTGCTGCAGCCACGCAGTTGATCCTCTCAAGGTGGATTTCTAATTCTTTGAAGGGAGGAAGATGGCGGCGGTCCAGCGTCAACTGCTGTTGACCAAAGAGGAAATTGTCGCCTTGTCGGAACAATGTGATACGGTAAGTTGCTTGTGAAATGCGTGACCGATCGACCTGGCGGAAGTGGTAGTCGCGCTCAATTGTTATGATGTGTTTATTGTTTCGTGATTGGAATTGAAATGAGTTATTATTCAACGCATCCGTACGGTCTACCTGAGCATCTTTAGGGTCGCTCTATAATAATTATGCATTAGGCAGTTTACGCCACAACAATGGCTGGACGGACGTGCCGGCTGTTTGAAGCTCGAGAGCTGGCTGGCTCGAGCATGTTACGTGATTGATGCTCGTCATGAGGTTGAAACGCCGAGCTCGTAGACAGGGGCTGTAATGTACGCTAGAGAGGCTTCCATCAGGTGAGAGGATGCGCTAAACACGGCAGCAATATCTAATCAAGTATCGCTCGGTGATGCGTGCACTTCCTATAGTGCAGACACCTGTTTTTTCCCCCTGCGCCGGTATCGCCGACGTGGTAAATTTTTTCAACCTCTAAAAAATTTGACTCGTACCCATCGCTTCTTTATGATATTGCTTATGAAACATGGCCGTTCGGAGCCCAGGCAAACAAAAGCAACTAGATGGCTTTGTGAGTGGCGCAGTCTTCCAGCCAATAATACGGTGAGCGTGCGTCACTGCCAAAGCAATTGAAATCGTTGTTCGCAAGTGGCGCAGGCTTTTGGCTAGTTATACTGATGATGTGCGCCACTTGGAAAAACGGTCTACTCGAGTTGTAGTCTTGGGCTGAATGAAATTTGCAGTTTTCGCGAGGAGGAAGTTGCATGGGTGGTTCGATTAGAGCTCTTTGGGCGTGCGCCGTAAACTAGGAAAAATATGTCATTGTTTGTTTATTTGTCAAGAGTTCTTTCTGGCCATGGTTATTGATTTGGATCGATGATTTAGTTGGTCAGATGGCCGATATTCAGCAACACTTGAGGCATTATTATCGTATGAATGCACATAAATCGATCGGGCGAGTTTTCGTTGAGTCAGCTGAAATGTGGGGCAGGGTAACACCGACTAACTCAACTACACGGTCTTCACTCCAGGGAAGTATACGCTTCGTCATCAAACGCGCAATTACTTCGACATGACACTGTACATCGAACAGCTGCGCCTTCCTTCAAAGTACCGCTCCACCTTTCTGACGAATGTATATTCATATCAAAAAGGCAAATACAGGGAAGGGAATATAAGTGTCTGGATTGTGCCAACAGTTGCACAAGTGGGCGATAAAATTCTTTCGTACTCTAATATATTTGCCAGACAAATTTGACTTCCGCGTGCGCAGACAAATGTGAACTCAGCGTCAAAGCTGACTGAACCTGCTACTTTCTGATGCTGTCTCCATCAAAAAAGCCGCTGAATGAAAAATGTAGAAAAATGCAGCTGGGTCGGTTGAGACAAATCTGGTTTTGATTTGAGAGTATAATAAAGTCATCTATTTGGCCGTTCACACAAGTCAGTGTGGAAAGTGGCAGAGCGGATAAATCACTTGGCTTCTCAAGAGCTCCACGCTTCGCACTCTCTCAGCCTCGCCTGCCTACTGCTCCTTCAGACAAAACAAAATGCCACACGAAAATGCCACACGAATGAGCAGAAGAACAAACTGAAATTCAAAACTGCGAAAATTGCAAAGGGAAACAAGGGTACCGGTCAACGCAATCAGCCCACGCTCAGACCGGGGAAATGCAGTTTTTGAAATGCTATAGACGCCGATACGGACAAGAAACAACTTGACAGTTTGTGACGATATTTGGTGACGAGAGACTTGGTATTTTCAGATTGACGAGAACGGAGACGGTTTCATCGAAGTAGCCGAGCTGAAGAACGCCCTGGACGCTGTTGGCTTCAAAATTCCCCAATGGGAAGTACGGAAGATGATCGACGACTTTGATCGCAACTCCAAACAGCCAGTCGGCAAAGGCAAACTTTCCTTCCCAGAATTCCAAGAAGTAAGTTGGGCCTAGGGTTAGTTTCCGCCTGCACATCTTTACCGCTGAAGAAGATCATCTTACTTTCATTGTGACAGTTGTGCTCAAAACTGCGGTCGAAAGATGTGTCGACAACCTTCAAAACAATGATCAACAAGAAGGAAAACCTCAAGACCCACGGCGGAATGTCCGAAGCCAGCGTCGAAGGCACCACACATTCCGTACGTTCCACCAATCCCAACAATCAATCAATCGATCAATCCTTTTTCTTTTAGTTCAATTCACTAAGTCAAATGGTTTATTTGTTTGTCTTTGCAGATAAGATTTGAGGAGCAAATTGCGTTTTCAGATTGGATAAATTCGTGAGTATAGGCAATCTATTCTCCACAGTATATGTTAACTTCCATGATTCGTCCTTGATTAGAAGACGACACTGTTTATTTTGTGGTGCAAATACAGCGCATCACAGATGTGGCGTGATCACTTTGTCAATATTGTTGCGGATTAGCTCAAACCTCAAATAACCAGTGTTTGTGTGTGTTGTTCTCCGCAGAAATCTTGGTCGCGACCCTGACTTGAAGCACCTTCTGCCCATCGACGAAGAAGGCACCGGTTTATATGACAGTGTCAAAGATGGCATTTTATTATGGTAAGCTTTTGACCACAAAACACTCTGATCGCACTTGTGTTTTATGAGGGCTAAAAGAACCGGTTGAAATATAGTTTGGAGAATGTGACGTGGTCTTTCACTGGGCGTAGTGGGCGCTTGTGTGCAAAGGCTGGTCAGATCAGTTGAGCTGTCAGGCTACGCTTGTCAGCTTGTGATATGGCCGTGTTGCCTGGCCGGAAGGAAGTCTTTAGCGCAGATGATGAGAAGGTGAAGGACCTTTGCAGCCCCACCGTAATCATCTCCGTCTGATAGCCACGCCGCTGTGAGCACTACAATGATCATCTTACTCTTTGTGGTTTCCATAACCAATAGCACTATGCACAACAGCAACATTAGCAGGCCCTCTTGACTCATATTAAACCTACACATACATACACCTACGTACTACGTAGCCGACTGTATGCAAGCCGAGAACACGAACATATTCAGGCCTTGATGAACCGCTGGATAAAAAGGGTGTTTCGCAAGTCTGTCAGAAAAACTATCAAAACCTAACACAGGATTCTGTACGATTTAAGAGTACCTCGAAAAACTCGCATGGCAAAATTTCTAGAACGAAGAAGCGCAAGGCGATGCGAGGCGTCGAATGGCATGGATATGCAGCAAGTGGAAATTTTATCGGCGATGGAGGCTACTGAAACCCACTGAGGCTTCTTCATCGATATGGCGCGGGCTCGGGTGACTTAGATACGGTCCGCTGCCATCGAGCAGACTGCATTGAGGGAAACTTAATTCTTGAGATCAACATGACCTAGTCCCGACAACGGCAGCGAGCGAGCCATGGTTGGGCAAGGCTGGCATTTAGGAAGAAGGCTGCCGAACGACGACGTGTGAGGCTGGGTAATTTGATGGCTGAATAATGCAGGTTAAGACAACACTCGAGCTACTCAACCCATTAAATATATCCCCCAAAAACTGATGGATGGCAAATTAACCCTGAAATCTAGCCTGACTCAACAGCGACCCAGTCATCTTTGGGATTAACACAATCTCCATTTGTCAACAAAGGCCAGCGCGCCGCGAAAGCTTCTTCTTGTGTCAAAGTTTACCCATCGTCGCAAAATTAGTATTCATTTCACCAAGACAGTTGACGCTGCTCAACAATCAATTTTACTGTTCATCCGTGGTGTTGTCTATTGAATCATTGATTGAAAATGGCAGCAGCTTCGGTGATTTACACCAGCCGACAAAATCCCATCTATAAGACTTTCAAGCCCAAATGTTCGGGTCGGCTGAAAGACTTACTGTGAGAGATAGGCTTTCCTCCATTGAAGCTCTTTGAAGCGTCGATAACTAATGGTATGGCTGTTTTCTTCTTTGTAGTAAGACGATCAATCTGGCATGCCCCGATACCATTGACGAGCGTGCCATCAACAAGAAGAACCTCAACGCCTACACCAAGAGGGAGAACCTGACATTGGCATTAAATTCGGCCGAATCCATCGGATGTAACATCGTCAACATCGACGCGGATGACTTGAACAAAGGAAAACCCCATTTGGTCCTCGGACTTCTTTGGCAGATCATCCGGGTAAGTTATTCCCTTCCGATGAGTGCTTTGAGGATGGTATTACTTCCGGGTTCCGTCGACATCAGCGACTTGCATACACGTACACCAGGAGGGTTCGGTTAAACGTGTACGTATCTGCGTGATGTCGATCAGAGCATACTTTACTGGAGACACGCGTCTGCATACCAACTTGGAGAACTCTGTGGTTGTGCACTGGGCGCACGTCCATGACGGGATGCGTACTGTGGTTTGGCGCTTCTTTTCATTGTAAAACCGAAAAATCTGAACGCTTCATTTTCGTGCTTTAGATTGGTCTCTTCAATCAAATCACGATCGAACAATGCCCGGGCCTGGTTCTGCTCTTGGGACCGGACGAGAAGATCGAAGACCTGTTGAGGATGGCACCCGAGACCATCCTGATGCGATGGGTCAACTACCACTTGGCCAAGGCTGGAGTCGACCGTCGCCTCACCAACTTCACTTCCGACATCAAGGACTCGTTCATCTACAGCCACTTGCTGAACCAGATTTCACCCAAGGATGCCAACGTTGACCTCAACGCTTTGAGTGTACGTCGACAAGCAGTTGGAAATTCTGAAATTAGTATTTTTCAAACAGACTTTTGATTATTGAACAGGAGAAAGATATGATGCGACGAGCTGAACTGATGTTGAAGAACGCCGGGAAGATCAACTGTCGTCACTTCTTGACGGCGAAGGACGTGGTGGAAGGCATCTACAAGCTGAATGTGGCTTTCGTGGCTAACCTCTTCAACACCCACCCCGCACTGGAGAAACCAGACGACGGTAGCATCCAACTGGAGGACATTGCGGCGTTCGAAGAGACCCGTGAAGAGAAGAGTACGTCGCGCTCTTAGCCTTATTTTTTTAGGTAATTATTCAGTCATCATACTTTGTCTTTGTAGCGTACCGAAACTGGATGAACAGTATGGGCGTCAACCCATACGTCAACTATCTGTATGGAGACTTGACCAGTGGAGTTATCATTTTCCAGGTACGCACTATGCCCTGTTTCAGACAAAAGTTGTACTTTGTGACTTCCTTTTTAACGTTCCATCCGGACACATAAACTGACATTTCTTTTGTGCGTTTTAGCTGTATGACATTATCAAGCCCGGTATTGTTAATTGGAAGAAAGTCGTCAAGAACTTTCACAAGATGCGCGGCTTCATGGAAAAAGTGCGTCGATAACTTTGATTCAGAATTATTCATTTTCAATAAAATCACATTTTGGTAGACGTTCAAATTTGTCTCCCACAGGTCGAGAACTGCAACTACGCGGTGGAACTGGGTCGGCAGTTGAACTTTTCACTGGTGGGCATTGCCGGTCAAGATATCAGTGACGGGTAAGTGTGTCTACCATCCTTGAGAAGGCGACCAACCTTGTCCATGCCATACAGAACTATTCACTGACCGCTGGTTTGTTGTTTCAGGAACCCAACCTTAACGCTGGGTACACTTCAGTTCGCACTCATTTGTACGGCACATTAACTGTAGACAACTGCTACCATTCTTCGTTCTTTTTTCCATAGCTCTTGTCTGGCAGCTGATGCGCGCCTATACCTTAAGCATCTTGACCAAGTTGGCGCGATCAGGCAACCCCATTGTGGAGAAAGAAATCATTGCATGGGTCAACAAGAAGGTATGCAGAGCACTTTCGTCATCAAACGCTTGTCTTTCGGGGTCCACGATGGCGTGATTCTCTTTTTACAGCTAAAGTCCGAAGGGAAAAGCAGTGCCATTAGCAACTTCCAAGATTCGTCCATCGCGGATGCACGAGTTGTAATTGACTTGATCGACGCTATCAAACCCGGCTCGATCAATTATAGCCAAGTCCACCCCGCGTCATCCACTGAGGTAAATGTTGTACACCAGAAATCTTTGAACTGAGTTGGTGCAGTGACTTGTCTATGACAAAATCTTCCTCCAAACCGTGGAGGAGGAATGGGTGCTTCGCAAGATCGTTTTCCCAAGTGGCGCCCCGCTTCAGTAATCAAGACTGATAATGTACGCCACTTGGGACGACAAAATCAACAAGATCGTTCTTCCAAGCGGCGCATGTCTTCGGCGTTACTGGCTTGAGGCGTGCGCCACTTTGGAGAACGAATTGCCAAGTTTGTTTGCCGAGCTTCCAAATGGATCTGAGCATGCGACTCGGTTCTCTTCAACGGGGTTTGTTGTACAGGAAAAGCTGGCTAATGCCAAGTACGCCATTTCGATGGCGCGAAAGATCGGAGCTCGCATTTATGCTCTTCCCGAAGATATCGTCGAAGTGAAGCAGAAGATGGTCATGACGGTCTTTGCCTGCCTGATGGCACGAGACTACATTCCAAACATGGGCACGGTGGGCAACGATCACAGTGGCGCCACCAACGGTCACACTAATGGACATAACGGCAATCACTATGACGAAGTGACCACACCTTTGGGCAATTGAGCAAATCTACTTCCGCATTATAGCAATGCTTTTAAATTGCGTTTTGCATACGCCCACTACTTTGAGAGAATATTGCGGTGCAGTGCAGGGGATACATTACAGCTGAGTGATATTTTAAATTTGATTCACGTTTCATACTTTTTACAGTCTTTGCTACTTTTTGCTTGTTTTTATTGAGAAATGAAAGGGTGGTTTTCAGCTAGTCGCAGCTCTGCCCGGTATAGAATTTACAAAAGACCTGGAACAATATTGCCACCACGATTTCCAATTCATCTGCTTGTTCCGAATGCTGAATGTGCCGTCGACAGGATATCATTGACTTGGTCAAGAACGCGGATCGTAGTCTGTACAACCTTTCCGTCGCGAAATCCTGCCTAATTTCCCGGCTGTTGGCCATGAAATCCTGGATGTCTCTTTGGCGTGTAGTCTTTCTGCGGTAGGCAGAACTCGCAAGACGGCAGGAACGGTTTCCGAGATAATTATCCATCAAAGGTACAAGACGCATCAGACAAAGAAGCACTGGTGGCGATACCACAAACGGCAGTACAAACGCATGGGGTCATCGATCCTGTAGAACAGAATGACGCTTACTACTGTATGAGATGTAACCAGCACAATTTAAAATTAAAATTTGATGGGACGTAATCCAGGGAGCTTGGTTTACTGCAGCTATCAGTAGAACTTTACAATCGCCTCCACCGAGGTACCACCTGTAATCTTCAGTAAAGCCATTCTGATTTCACCCACGCACAGGAGAACCGAGTATGACTAAACGAAAGAACAGTCGAATGGGAGACAGGTAGATGTTCACCGCATCATGCATCGCTGTACGAGGTAAAACGTGTAAAGTTAGCCGGCGTGTACCGGACTTGTAAAGTTAGCCACTGCTGTGTCGCGCAGTGCTTGATTGGTTAGTTGAGTGTCGGTCCAGGCTCTTTAACATAGGGTTTTTTTGTTTCGGAGTTGAAAATCCCCCGGATTCTGTGAATCTTCACGTTGATTGCGATTCATACCATTCGACAACCCGTTGTTTTGTCTATCAACCTGCCCATAAACATTCGGGAATTAGTGCGAAAGAACAGGCAAGTTTGGATGGCTAACCTTACAAGTCTGGTACAGGCCGGCTGAGTTTACACGTTTTACCTTGTAGAGATAAGTTCGTTGAGTTTCAGTTCGAGTTCCACCTTGGCTGTGCGGTTTGCTGAGCAAGCAAAGTCGCAAGATCAAGTGAGTGGACGCTGATAGAAAATGGCGACTTGGCGTGCCGTCCGGGCCGTTATGCTAAAAAGTGAAAACTGAAGACTACTGTCGCGATTAAACCGAACAAAAGGTACGAGGGCGAGGTTGTAAAGTTAGCCGGCCTATACTGCAGTTGTAAAGTTAGTGATCCAATTCCTGCAGCGTTTTCTATCAGATTCCAAAGTGTTTCTCGACAAATCTGTAGCTCACACTTCAAGCTGTTGAACATTATCAATTGCAGTCGACGAAAGGTGTCAGAAGATCTGAGCCATCATCAAGTTAAGAAACGGCCGAATCCCATGCTGAATAGCCTAGGTCGACAATCAAATGGTCAATCAAGCGAAGCATGCCTCAGCGGTGGTTAACTTTACAACTCCAGCACCACCCGGCTAACTTTGCAACCTCGCCCTCGTAGTGACAGAACCCTGAAGTTAGAGTCCGGGATCTGGCCGCGTACGCTGCACTGCGCTGCATCACTGCTGCAACGTACGTTTCGAGAATTTTGTGCAGCGCTGCACAGCGTGGAGCGTTCAGTTATCCAACGCCGCGCAGGAACATTGGACAGTAAACCGTAAAAATCGTAAAAATTTCGGTTATTGGACCTAAAACACTCGAGTTTTTACGCGTTTCGCGCTGTTTTGTTACCGACTTCGCCACAAAATCCGCTGACAACACCTTAAATTTCTTGGATTTATTGGTGTGCAGCGCAGTAGCAACGGAGTAACTTGGACTTGCAGCGCAGTAGCAACGGAGTAACTTGGACTTGCAGCACAGCTGCCTAGCCATTTTTGGGAAAATCTGGCAGCGCACCGAAGCGTGCAGCGGACTAGCACTCGACGCAGCGCAGTTGGAGCGCACTTTCTGACCTGCGGCCCAGGCCTCTACCTGATGCCACAGCCTCGCAAACCATTGATCGACCAGACTTGAATCCTCGAGGATCCAGTAAGGGTCATGCGGGAAAACCTGTCAGAACCTAAATTACGACCTGAAAAAAGACTTACTGGATCATTGCTGTCAAAATTCTGTCAATGCAACATAAAAAAGTTCTGAATTTTTCATGGTTTTTACTGGGACCAAAACCCTCACAAAACCCAAAATGATGATTTTTATTATTTTCTACTTCAATGCTCCTCACATCCGTATACAACGACAGAAAGAAGAAAGGAGGCAGAAATTCAGAAATCTAGGAAGCGTAATAAAGCTTGATGCAGGAAATCCAACGGAGGAAGCGATATCGCTCAGGAAAACAGCAGCCTAAGGTAGGAAAAATACGACGAAGACATTCAGGTGATATGCAGACTTGACTTGAGATGTTTCAGCAACTTCGATGTTCCAGCAACTTCGAGAACAGGGCTGCCCGCATGAACCCTGAAACCATAAGATCTGGTGGTAACGAAGCAGTATGGATTCTGGCTGTTCAGCCAGTCCTAAACTATAGAAAATCAACTGACACAACTCGCACAATGTTTTTTTTACCTGATTGAGTGATCGATCATTCGGGAGCGATATCGCTGGAGAGCACATTTCCAAGACCCGACTGCCACCTAGGACTTGAGCGAGTTCCATATATCAGTTCCATATTATTAAAGCCAGACGCCGCGAGGCTTCGCGACAGTTCCTGGTATGAAAAGTAACATCAGGAAGCATACGGTACCCTGGAAATAGTGCAGTGATGATCGGGCCGTTCGAGCAATTTGCAGCGATTGCATCAGCTGCGAAAACTTGTCATCGCAGACTCCGTGCTCCCTCCGTCCGTTGTCTGACTACCGAACTCCCTTCCCAAGCACTGTGTGTCCCGAATGACCGACGAGGCTTGGCTTACGGAACAGAATGGACGAGATAAACACCATGTCGGAGAAAATCGAACCTGTGGATTTTTCAAGACGAAATTTCGCGATAGTTAACAGGCAGCCGGAAACAGCACGACCGCCAGTCAAAAATGAAGTTTAAATTATCTCCGCCTCTCCGTCGGGTTAAATCACAGAACCGTCTGGATTTTTTTATGGTTTGTGCTGGTGCGACATCAGCACATCGGGTTTACCTCGCAAAACCCTCAGCTTCACTGGGAAGCCGACGGTTGGCTGAGGTTTAGCGACAGAAACATTAGTTTATTTTAATATGAAAAGCTCGTGGCAACAGGGGAAGGTGTTTTGAAAGAACATCACACTAGAACAAGAAAGCGTTACCCATAAAAAAGTATGACTAAAATACGAACGTTATTTTCATTCGTGACAAACTGCGGGTTCTTACTGAGTAAGAGGTTCCTGAGCCAGTTTCCCACAGGTTGACGAGGGATACTGATATTAAACTGGCTCGACAGCCACTTAACTAGGACTGAAAACAAAAGGCGGTTCTGATGGGAGCATGGCTGCAAATAGCCAGTTCTGTTGGCATCGAGCTCCACTCTCTGCATCTTTGTAGCCAATCGTTTGTATTTACTTTTGGCATCCATAAGGGCTTTGCTTTGCTTGGCCCGATAAGGTGGTGTCTATGCGCCGTTAATTTTGATCTTCTTGTATGCACTGCGGTAAATTTTGTAAGTGTTCGTACGTATTTGGTTTGTATATGTTACGTTTTATACGTACTTTTGTACGAGTATTGTGTACGCCGAGTTTTCTTCTGACCTTGTGAAGGTACTGTAACGCGTCTTGAATCTCACGCACCACGTCATCATACGCGTTAATTTTGTCCGTCGGACCCCAAATTATTTAATTCGGCAACTCAAAAATCCATGGTACAATACACTGCCTTTCAGACGGGCTTTCTCAGTAAGTCAGTTGTCTTCCACAGAGGTAAAGCTGCATTCGAGAGTACAGTTTAGATCTTCAACGTTCTCATCGGCTAACATGTACAGGGGTTCAGGTAAAACATTCGCAGCAACAGAAGAGATTTCTACGGTGGAAGTTTTGATCCTATCCCAGGCTTTAGACACGAAATAAAGAAATTCTTGACGTGAGGGTTTTTTGAGGTACGAGGGAGCGGTTGTTGAGTTAGCCATATGCTGGGGCGAGTAGGCCTTCTGAAGGCCTACTCCTAATGAATAGCGGCTGAATCAACAACCGTTCTTTCAGCCGGCTAACTCAATAACCTCTCTCTCGTAGCCCTTCTTGGTAATTTCCGTGCAGTTGTCTCTCCAATGATGACAGGACTGCTTCAAGTAACACTTGAATGGATAGTTGACGCCTACATCAAGTAGCTGGTACTTACCAGTCAGCCCTTTCGGAATAAAAATTTGCTCCATTCCCTTACTCTCCAGCAGCGCCTGGCTTTCATAACTCAAACGCGCCGGCGCGTGGTCCCTAAACAAGTAGCTTCCTTGGTCGTTCTCGTTAAAGGTGGACTCAACCCATTGGATATCCAGACTAGACTGCCACCATCCGGAGGCTGCAACCTCGGAGTGCTTGGATTTACTGTTTCCGACCGAAAGTGCTGTTCGATAAAAAAACGCGAAACACCGGACTTACTCGTACTAAAAACCACAACGTTTTCCGGGATGTCCAAATTCTCAAGAATACTCTGAGACAGCTTCCCAGTCTTCTTGTTCCCCTTGAAGATAACCACGGCGGGGAATTTGTATCCGTCGGCAGCAATCGCTGAACCCACTGTGAAGTTTCCTTTTAGCCCGTTCGGATCTAACACGTTTACTTCTTTTGCTCCTCTCGGCGACAGCGTTTTCTTGTGAGTGTTTTAAAGCTTTACAGAGGTTTCGTCGAAGTTGATCAGTCTACTCGGCGGGGTGCTGTTCAGGGTGACCATTTCTTCCACCATTTCCAGAAACTGTGCCTCTATCTCCTTTAAGAACGAAAAGTGTTCAATATACGCACGACTCCATTTCTCATGCAAGGATCAATAAGGGAAGCTGAGAGGCAATTATCATTTTGAGCTGACGTCAGAGGTTCAAATTTAATATCGAAGAACAAACTTACTATATCTTCATAGGTCATGTTGAATTGTCTCCCTATTTGCGTGGGAGATCTTTGCACGATGTCGTGTCGCTTCTGATACTGTAACCCTTCTAACATCTTTAGTACGTCACTGGTCTTTTGCTTAAGAGAAGCATTACGAAGGCAACCGCTTGGTCAGATTACAGTTACGTCAGAGCAACCTCAGCAACAGATAAAAAACGTTGGAAACATGGAAGTATCAGCCGAGTAGAGAGAAATGACGGGAAGTAAAAAAGTGTTCAGCTTACATCATCGTCGAAGCCAACCACATTTTCTGCAAATTGAGAAATCCGTATCAGCTCAGTTTCCGACGGTTCTTCAACTGGCACATCCATCCACAGCTCATCTACAATCTTGCACTTATGAAAGCAGTTAACAATATTCGACGGCTTCACGAGTTTCCACGCTTCTACCAGCCAATCCACTGCATCGAAAATCGTCAGGCCTTTCACAAAACTTTCAACGTTGCTTACATACTGCATATTTGTGAACACTCGTTTATAAAGAAACTTTTTGTACTCGTCTTTCAGACATTTTATAATGCCCGCATCGCATGGCTGCGCTTTTGCGGTACAGTTAGGCGGCAAAAACCGTAGCTCTATGTTGGGACGAGAAGCGACGTTGTGTCCAGAAAAATTGTCCACTAGGAGCAGAATGTGACGTTCTTCCTTGACCATTAAAGCGTTAAACCAGTCCAAGTATTCTTCAAAGATGACCGTAGTCATCCAGGCAGTCTTGTTGTACGAATAGTTGAAACCGTAGTCGTCGGAGTTGATGTTGAATACTGCATTCCGTTCGAAAGATCGAGGCTGAGCAGATGTATCCATAACCGACAAGAATTTGAATTTGTCTTCTGCTCTTTGTAATTTCAAACCTCAAATTTTTCTAGTTCCAAACTTACTGATGATCCATAGAGGAAGCTTGCGCCCTCCGCCGGAAACAGATATATGAGCCGTAATTCGATCCTTCGCTATCTTGATTCCTTTGTCCTGTTTATTGCCAAAAAAAAGAGACTTGGTCCCGGCATTCCTCCACCATATTCCGGTCTCATCGCAGTTCCAAATATTCTCCGGATGGATAAGTTCCAAAAGGGCTGGCAAGTCAACGGTGAGCCACTCCTCTAAGGCTATCAAATCTACTAGATTCCTCTCCTGTGAAAATCAAAGTGTTCCTCGGTTATTCCCCAGCCTTCGCACAGTTCTCTCACATGAAATATAACTAGAGTAAGTTAAAAGTTACCATGAAGCTGTTTGAGGTTCACGTTGTGGCGACCACAGAACTTATCGTACCATCCCCAGCTGCATCGAAAGTCGGCAATTGCTAAAGTCGACGCAACAAACGTAGCGACGTTCATGAGGAAAACTGGGCGAACTGGGATTCGTTTCTCGCGAGCCATTTTTAAGAATTTCAGACACTGTTCGTCAATCTGCGGAAACTGCAAGTTGACTTTTGTCGTTTTCCGGTTCGGGTTTGCGCCATTCGCCAGCGCGAATCTGATCTCTTCTTTCTTCTGACAAATCCCTATCACACCGTATACCGATAGACCACACTCGTCAGCAATCTGCTGGAACGATGCCTAAAAACCAGCAAGAACCACTCAATTCGGGAACAGTATCCAGTGCGTAGGATACGGCATAATTTCATGTACTGTACAAAAATTACCTGTTGCACTTCTCTCTTGAAGATAATCAAGGCCTTCTGACCTAACGTCGGTTTCTCCTGCACAATCCTCTTTCTCTTCCTAATCTCGATATATGACGTCTTTCGCACCTTCCCCATCATGGATACTGTAGAAGCACTGTTGGTCGACACTGAAGTGTTGGAATGAGGAAACAAGGATCAGTGGTGAACCGGGATTCTCAAAACGCATTCGGAATTTGGAAACTGGAAATTAGCTTATTTCAGCAGTCTATTGTCAGATCTGACGTAACTGTGAGATCACTGTGGTAGGCGTGCTTGAAGCACTGCAAACTCTCTTTTTTCGCGACATGTAGATTTAACTTGAGTGACGTACTAAAGATGTTAGAAGGGTTACAGTAGTTATAAAGCCAACCTCCGGACGCTTTGAACGCTTCAAAGCTCATTTCGCTGGCCACCAGTAGAGCGGTCCGTCGGATATCCGATTCCTGAACCCTCTTTCCTAACTTTCGAGCTTACATGAATGACCTTGTTTTTTCACATGTTAGGGTTCGAGTGGCGCACGGTTAGAGTGTTGTTTAGGGAGAGATTCCGCGTCTTGGAAAAGGAATTCGGGTGATTTCCTTGCTGAGTGTTGCACGGTTTCATTGCTTTTGGCGGAGAGCGTGCGATGTTGTTGGAATCGGTTTGGGTGAAGTGATTGCTAATGTATCAAGTGTTGAGTTCAGGAAGGCCGGCATACGTTTCCATTCGCGTAGAACTCGTTTACGTATGGTGAGGCTTAATAATAGGAAAGTACCGCGAACTGCAACGCGCAGATGAAACCGCGCTCTCCTATTGGAGGAAGACACCGAACGTTGCCTTGTTCGTCTGGTGCAACCTCCTGTCTCAGATGCTGGTCTGTTGAATACTTTGAAACAGAGCGCTTCATATCAGATCTATCGGCATGGAATTGCCGCTTTTAGGATCCCACTTCAACTTCGTTTCTACGTTGTAACACGGCTTTCGAAATTCGGCTCATGTCCAACTTCAACAACAAAGTCTCCTTGTTTTTTACCACCAAATTATTCTCAAAGCGCTGAAAGGCGGACGTAGAGAAAAATTTCAAACCATGTGACTTCACGTTAAAATCGGAAATTGATTTTGTCAGTTTGCATTAATTTTCAAGCTGCTCATGTTTCGTGGAATTTGTTCCCTCACGAGTCACCTTCCTGGAAAGTTACCCCTTGGCATGACTAATCGTGTAAGAGTCGGAAAAAACAGGAAAACGCCGGAAGTATGCGGAGGATAACCTGAAAGCCGCAGTCGAGGCGGTTCGTAAAATTTCACTTGTTTTGCAGGACCGCGCTACGAGCAGGGGTAGCCGGAAGAGTAATCGAGAAAGTCCAAGATTCCAGATTAAACTCTCGGTTTTTTGTGTATGCTTTAGGGCGGTAATGTACGCAGAAGCAGTTCTGCTTCAAATCTGAATGAACAGAGATTGTGGAGCCGCTGGCCCGAAAATCACTTGCCGAGACTTTTGTCCATGCCGAGACATAGGCAAAGCGCGTGTGCGCGGAGTCGTTTGGTAGTGTTAAGTTTGAAGGTGGCAGTATGCGCCATTACCAAAGATTATATAGCGTGGAAAAAAATTGCGATACTGTTGATCAGACGGACCCAGAGCGGCAGAGCCAACAGCGTCAGTCCAGTTGACGTCAAGTCATGTTTGATTGATACTTTTACGGGTCATCCGAATTTTGTGGCAATATCCGTCTGGCCATCCGAACGCCTTAACACTCTGATTACCACCGTGCTCATTGTGATCACAACACGACACTTTTCCTCTCCTCACAATTCCCACTTTGTCCCGTCTGGATCAACTGTTTTTCTTTGCCTGATCTGTGGTCTTATGACCGAAACGCAGATGGTGACCACTGGCCAGCGTAACTCCGGCAGGCGGGGAAAAATAGGCGGGTCCTCTAGAAACATTTTGAACCGTTCTACAAAATTTTCCGACAGTCACCGAATTTACTGTCAAGGTTCGGAGACGTATCTCCAAACCCTGACAAAGAGCACCAGCACTGCATGTTCGGTCTGTGTGGGGCTGTTCATACCAGGCTTATCAGTTAGCCTGCATCATACCGTGTGTTCTGTCGTCTCTTGCTTCCGTCCCTTTACTCGAAACTTAGTCCAATCAATGCCCTCTATTTCCCGCAACCGCCAAACTTTGCCAATCGCTTTATGATCATAACACATGCCACATCGGGCAACTGACTTAAAGAGGCGGACAGAGCCTCATAGTAGGAGTGTCGGTACCAGGCATAGCTCCATATATCTTGACCTAACCAAACCTAGTTAGCTAATATCCGCGCAGTACGTATCCGTACGTGACGATGCACCACCGTAGGGGGTTGAATAGGCAGTAAAGCCGGACCGGGATTGTACCTAACGTGCACGATGACGTACTGCGCGAACGCAGTGAATTTTCGTTACAGTAAGTAACTCGCATGGCGAAACTATAGGTGGTGTTGCAACCGAAGCTGTCACGGTTCCCATTCACTGCTCTTTGGCTCAGCATGTTATCACACTGCTATACAGTAGGAGGTAGCCAAGTTGTCCCCATGGTGGTCTTCTTTTCTTCAAAAATTCTCCGGCCCTTTAATCCAAGTGATATTTCCCACCAAATACAGCAAACAATGACTGATGTCTCAGAGCACTTTGGAAGACGATCCAGTGTAGGCTGACTTTGCGAAAAAAGTTTAACCATCATCCACAAAGGGGTCCAATACACTTGCTATAAACCGAGGTCTGCAAACTAAAACCGGAGTCCTACCAACCTGTGTGCCATTGATAAAGGTGTTAGAAGAGCTGTTCTTTTCAGTCATCTTGAAAGAAAAAATATTGAATTGACGTCGCGCGAAGACTTCGCTTTAAAACTGCTGGTTTTCGGTTTTGCTGGTAAATCTTCCCCTTTCGAGAAAGCGGTACCACGAGCCTTGTTGTCAACGAAAAGGGGGGAGATTTTATTCAATGATAGAGCAGTAATCGTAGTATGTGACTGCCCAGGATGGAGCTGTTCTGATGGTTTGTTTGTTGTTGTAAAGGTGTCAGAATGCTTTGAAGCAGTCGTCGCTGGGCAGACTGAGTCTAATTTGATATAGAATATGTATTTTAGTCCACCGAGCTTCGAGCAATTCTTGCTGCAAACCGAGAAACCAGATTGTTAGCTATTTTCTGACATTGGCATCACTTTGTGAGACTTGTTATGGCTCGAGAAAACGTCGTCTGAACAATCTTCGCGGAAATTTTCAGGCCAGTGGGCTTTTCTCGATGACAGGTCACGATTTCATGATTTCATCATGATTTCTGAGCGCTCCGAAGGATATACTTTATGATAGACGAATGTTTCTACAGTCTGATGATCATGATGCCCCGGTATGCACATAAAACTTAGAGAAGAAACGCTTAACTAATTTTTTATTAAAGGGAAGCTGGACGCCCATTCAGGGTCGGACCACCTTTTTAGCCTACGAAGGTCTCGTTTTATTCCCGATTGAGACCCAATCTGAAACGCAATCTCCAAGTTTAGAAATAGGCTTGCTCGGTGCCAAATACGGCTGTCTTGGTTCGAGAAGTTCCGAGGGATAAAACAACTTCTCGAAAAAATGGGAACAACTTGGCTGCCCCAGACTTAACACGCACTCACTTTTTCCTTGAGAGCAGAGTGATCAACGCAGATGTGGTTTTCAGCCGCAACGTACAAACTGTGTTAGAAGTATATTCAGTCAATTTGGCATCGTAGTGCTGTTAACTTACAACAGCGTTACAGGCAGACGAATGATGTTGGTCGTACAGAACTCGAAGAAAATATAGACACGGATCAGCAGCGCGTAAACGTAAGCAACGTTAGTAAACTATGGTGATGTATGTTATCGTTGACCACATGACATATACATAGTCTGGGTTCTCTGAGCTTTATTTCTCGATAGCGCGATTAACCAGTGCATTTTACCCCTCAGGCTCATGTGCCGCTCGTTGTAGAGCCAGCTAGACAACTTTTCATTAGCACGTATTCTTGCGAAGAAGATAGCTATCGGAGTTTCGTATCGGTTTATCAGACATCGCGTTTGCTGTGAGCTGTAGTAGCTAGATGACTTCACTTTCCCTCCAGTCCTGCATAAACTTTCTCGTTTCTGGTGTACCACGTAGTCGGTATAGTTTCGTGAGAAAACAAAATCATGGAGGAGACTCTGAAGTTTGAGTCTGGATGCCCTGGAAAGTCATTCCCCGCACTCGAGCGACTATACGGCCAACATTCAACTTTGATATTGAAAGAACTATCGGGGGAGAAAACCGAAGGTAAGTTGACCGTTCCGGAATGCCCCTTCAAAATTGAATGATGTCGGTCGCCCAGTACGAGTTTCTAAGACGAACTATGCTCTGTTTCATCTACTGGTGGGGGGTACTTTTGGTCTCCTGGCCACTTCGCCGTATGAGTTTGTGAACGAGTCGCGAGGCTAGCGGATCCAGAGCACGGAGGCGGCGAAGCCGCCGGAGTGCGATGCGGCAGGGGGTACAGGGGCTGTGTCTCCGTTTTGCGTGTCTGTGTCGCATATTATGTGGAGTTGGGCTTTCCGACATTCAAAAGAGCGTTGTCGCGAAATACGCGCATGAAAATTGGGGAATTTACCACGTGACTGCTGACATAGGCGGCTATTATTACTTCACGCAAAGGCAAGCGATCTGGCTAGAGTACAAGTCGTGACTGAGAAGTAACTCAAGCTTTCATCGGAAGTCAAAGTAATACCTCGGTCGACCTGATGCGAATGAATCGGTCATAATTAAATTGCGCCCGTCTGACGTCAGGACACGCAAGAAGGGTGACGCAAGACAGACGAAATTTACCAACACAGTGCACTCGCTCGAAATCTGGTAGCTAGTTTGACGGTTTCATACTGAAAGATCAGGAAAATCAACGAGCCTGCTCGCCATGCCGCAACTCTGCTGGACGCATGCGACTTGATTACTTGATTATGTCGGTCGAAGCATGGTTTTATGTAATTTTGAATGTTGGCTTGGCATGCGTTATGGTTTATGCATAGCTGGCCCAGAATTGAAGCCGTGAAATTAGGTAACGGATCTCGAACGAGTAGACTGCTACCGACCTACTTCCCATTCGTGAGACTAGACCGTCGATTTGCTCGAGTAGAGTCGAGTGAAATTCGCTGAGTAGTGCGCATGAGCGTTAATGTGCAAAAACGCTTGGGCAGACTCCACCTCCTGCAACCGTGGTGTGTGCAATCGGTGTGTGGATTGCCTAATAGTTATGCCTCTATCGCTACGAGGTAGAAGTCATAAGTTTTGCGTATTTTAATTTGGCCTATGAGTTTTGCGTAGTTGCGGTTTACGATGGCAGCACACGTACGTCTGGCAGTCAGCTGCTATAAGCCGTATGACTTCAGGGTTCGTACAGCAATATCCTTAGTGCGGTACGCCATCGGTACCGCGATTTCACACATTCAGCTAATATCCAACAAAACTGATGGTTAATTTTATCTCGCTGCACGACTGTGCTGATCGGACATTGGAAGTTGGAACAGATATTAGGAAGGATTACGGTGGCGTCTCAAAGTTTCTGTGCAGCAGCTTTCTTCGACGGTGATGGCCCTTTCTGTGGAGCACTGTTTGCTGCAGTCTTCCTCACCGCTGCCTTCCGTGGTTTCTTTGTTGGATCTACTGAGATATCTCCCGGCTCCGGAGCCTTTCGTTTCGCAGTCTTCTTTGCGGTAGCTTTGCGGTAGTCTTCTTTGCGGTGAGGAGTTTGAAGGAAGCCATGTCTAAGGGCCTGGAGTAAGAATTCAGAAGATGATCCTTTATGAAATTTGGCCTCGCGGTATTATCTGGCAGTTGTCTACTGACTATGCACCGGAAGTACGTCATGTAAGCCGCATACCAGCGCTATACAACTTATGGCTTCGTTCACACTCAAAACCCAGCTTCGTGACGTGTATCCGCGGCTGACGTAGACGTCATTGCTTCATCGGAAAGTGCTACTGGAGCGCCTCTGGCGGCCTTGATACGTTTGAATTCGTAGGCTGTTTAACATGGGAGCAACCCTCCTTCCGGTCGAGTATCGTATATCTGAGCTACCTGCTCCCAAACGCTTGATACCGTAATAGCGAGGGAGACCATGAATGATAGTACCATTCTATCCAGAAACAACGTTTGATCTGCCACTGGTTACTTTTTTTATGAATTACAGAACTCATGACCCAAAAATAAACACGCAAAACTCATGCCCTCTACCTCGTAACTGTAGTTTGCAATTCATGGTGGCGGCTAACTTTCTTTTCACTTTTACTTCGTTATAAACTTCTAACAATCGAATGAGCTGGTGCTCATGAGGTAGGTTATGGGTCAGCTACCCTAGCCTGCTGTAGTGACTCTTAGTTTGCGCTCGTCGAGCCAGGAAACGTGCTGATATAATGAGGATTAGAGATCCTATCAGCAGATCTTCCCCGGTAGCGGGGCAATCGAGAGCTGATCTCAACTTTCAAAAACGGCCAAATTCCTTCGGAAACTGATCTAAGACTTATGGCCGTTAAATACTCCACCAAAGATGTACGGGGAAGTGGCTTTGAGACCAAAAGAGCCCCCACCAGCCGATGAAGCAGACTTTAACCAGACTAGCTTGTTGTCCTGTTACGGTGTTACGGACCTCTACTATCTCGGAAAATTTTTCGATTTTAACTTGCAGATTCCAGTTTGCCGCGAGAAAGCCTGCGCGGAGGAAGCGCCGATGCAGATGATGCAGATGAGATCATTTATCCTAATATAGAAACACCGGGGAGCGAATTAAGTGTCGAAGAAAATCGACAACTTCGGAAAGAAATTAAGAAACTTTTCATACAGCACGCACGCATCGATCCTTTTGAAAAGACGAGCCACGATCATGACGACTCTGTAAGGGCAAGATGTATCGATCTGAATGCGCACATAGATACAGGAGAACCGATCAAACCAAGGGAAGTGCAGAAGTACTTGTAAGTAAAGTCGCCCTTGTGTGCTCTAATGCCCCTCCGTCCGTTGAATTGCTGTCACATTGTCTTCTTCCAGTAACGGGCGACTTCTGCAAGTTTATGGTCTTTGCAAGCACAAACATCTCAAGTTTAATGATGGAGGCTTCAGCGACCCAGATAAAGGCCGTATTCGTCGTAGAGGACGCCACTTTAACAAATACGAAGCTGGACACGTGATCGCTCGAAGCCTAGGTGGACGATCTGACCCCGACTGGAATGGATTCGCCCATGGGGAGTCCAACTACAGTGGTTCGTGGCGAAGTATGGAAAACAGGTGTAAGGATTTTTTGGAGGAGAATCCTATAGCTGGTCTGGTTCTGCTCAAAATCGACCTGCATTACGACGACTCTAAACCTACGCACGTTCAAGCCATCCAATACGCGGCATTTCTTCTGAGAACCGACAGCCAAGAGAAAGACGGATATTCGATACAGGCAAATCTGTACGGTTTTTTGGACAACACTCCAAGTAAAAGACTTCTGCGACGACGAGCAAAGAAGTAAACTCAGCGGTTCTCAAGCGAGCGGTGTTCTACTAGTTCGCCGAGCTGACGGATGGAAACGCAGGAAGTTACTCAGTTAGTCAACACTAGACTCAAAGGGCGAAACACCGCAAGCTCATTCATGTCAGTCTTTGCGTAGGAGGTAAATCATGTTGCAGTTATATTTTCGGCTTTGTTCTCCAGTCGTAAATTATAAGCTTAAACGGTGTTTTCTATAGCGAATTTTATAATCCGTGACAAAAGCTTGATCAATTTGGACGACAGCACCGGCCGACTAACGCCAGTGGTGGCCCATACAATTTTAATCAAGCCGAGCGAAGCGAGGCGTTCTTAAGTGAAAGTGGTGCAATGCTAAGTTTGGCCACCCACGTGATGGCAGTTTTTGGGGCGGACTCGACACCAAACGCGTTGCCATAGTGCATGCGTGTATGAATGGGTCATATCAGGCACGTACACACACACTGATCGCCCTTTATACCCAACTCCCTGAATGTATCTGCATGCACTGAGCTCGGCCTTCCAGGGGTATGCTCCTTGCTAAGTAATTTTAGCAGTCAGAATTTAAATGTCTGGCGGTTCCGGGCCGTTAGGTCGAGTTAGATCGTACTATATAAACAAAATCCGTACTGAGTACTGTATTTCATTCTGTAATTTCCTATTCGGGCCGTATTCAAGTTCAACCTGACCCGATTATCGGTTCGTTTCCGAAAGGCGATGCCATAGTTTGAATTTTCGACTGCTAACACTAATTCAAACTGTAGGGGCCACCCTCTGACTGACGCTACCATGAGACCTCGACCGGAATACCAGCAGAGATGGTTCACTTCCGCGTAGGTTTCGATTGTGATAATTTCTTGCCGCTTCGTCTGGCTGCGGCCTGTCGCGACAGTCACGATGTATTTACTTACAGTACAACCAGAAATTTGCGCACAGCCAGTCGTACGAACTTATGTATTCGGACGACTGGCACTACCGCTGAAGGCCCGGCTAACATTGCGTACAAACAGTGGTCTAATTCCATGTAGCTCCGCTAGCCGGGCCACGATAGCTTCTTTCCGGTTCTTCTTGTTGCGGTCCGTCTTCGATATTATTCGCATCGCACTGCAGTCACAAAGAGCGAGAAATAAGACCGGATTTGATGATTTCGCTTTCGGACAGCCATACGTTCATGACAGAGCACACCAAGTCATCTTGCCTGTCTTTCCAATTCAAGGCAGGGATGAGCAATTATGGGATCTGGTGCTGTCCGCTTCGCTACCGCTTTGATGACGCTGCGACGCTCCGCTATGTCCCGCTATGAGATCCAAGGGTACGCTATCCGCTTTGCTACCGCTGTGGATAATTTCCCCGTGCAGAAAATGCGTCGATTTTCTGCCGTTTTTTATCGCCCAGAACTGACTTACAAAATGACAATTCATTGATTTCGAGCTCAGAACAACATCAAATACGTTAAAATAGTTTGCTAAACTCGGATCTTTACGTGATAAATATCGATGGCGGACCCAGTTTTTCACTAGTTCTGGCGAAAAATCCGCTATTTCCGCTACAGCTCGCTATCGCTTCGCTCCGGATAGTTTTGAGTGTGCCCAGTTCCGCTATAGTTTCGCAATATAGCGTAGCGAAGCGGAAAACTGGTCCAAAAACGCTACGCCGTTCCAAAACTGCTCATCCCTGATTCAAGGGCGTGCGACCAAGTCGACCATGTACTGGAGGTTCAAATTCGAGTGGGAATTTTTGTTTACGCTAGGTCCCGCCAGGATTAACCAATTAGTCCGAAAATCAATTGGTACCGAGTGGGAACTGGCTGAAGTAATCGACTTACTGTGGCCTCAATACTTGGTAGCGTCAGGAGCTTCGGTGCATTGAGCGAGGGAATCAGAAGACTCGAACGAGTAGTTGACGAAGTACAGAACCTCAGGAACCTTTGCGTGCTTTCTAAACGAGCTGCTTTCCTGACCAGGGAACAAGTCAACAAGCACCTGAAAGACCCTGATTTTGAACCCAGGCTTATCCAGACTCGTGGCTCAACAGGCAAAGCCATGGCGTGTGTGCCTTGCATAGCAAGACACGCACAAGGCAATTAGAAAGCACCGTAGCGCGAACATAAGTATAACCTGTTGACAAAGCGTTGTCGCAGCTTCCGGGAAGAGTTCCCTGTGTCATATGCAGCGGTGGACGGATGATTTATTCAGTGAATTGTCCAAAACACAGAACGGTTTGACAACCTCAAGCGCAGCCCAACTCTGGAACGGCAATCAGTCGATCAATATTTTGCATATCGAAAACACCGTTCCGAATGTCATTCGAACGCCACGCCTCCTGTCTCGTAGAGGTAGAATTCGCGCACTGATGCCAAAATTGCCTGTTGTACCGGTTCTCGACAGGCCGTCGGTGGCAGTCCCGTAATTTTCGATATATAGGCGGAATAGATCACCCGTCCACCGCTGGCCAGTTTACAAACTGTGAATGCCCTACCGCTATACAAACCGATTACTAATTAAAACTCAATAGCGTGTATTTTAACTGAGCAACGGAGTACATAGTTCAGTCAGGCGGATCCAAGTCGCGTTTTGTGAAGCGCCTCTCCCCACTGCTCAGTCGGTGAAGATGTAAGTTCAATCTCGGAAGCCAGGCACCGGTACATTGTCGCGCCGTCAGGAAGTGGTCTCTTGCAACGAAAGTCAAGGTTGAAATTGAAGTGCCTCAGTGGTCCTCCGACCAAACGCTGGGCAAATCGCCGTCTGTACCTCTACTGCATCGGCGGTATGAATAACTCAACCTGTATTCATATCGTGGAGGAGTTTGTCTGTCTACCTCGCAACTTCTACATCTGCTTGACCTCCATCCTATGTTTCTGTAACTTGATCTGTCAAATTGTAAACATCGGTATTCTTGCCACATTTTTTATTCGTCGTCGAACTTTAATGACGCCATTTCTTCAGCACATTGTCATTCTGGTCTTTTATAACACAGTCATCTTCAGCGTCTACGTGGCATTGACGGTAACAAGACCCCTAGTTCCGAAATTGTACCACTCCCATCCTCTAGCTTACTCCCTCATGGTCTACATCGGCTTTTGCATGGGGTCGCTAAACTCGCTGGAAGACTGCATCATATGCCTCGATCGTTGGTTAGCCTTCTATTGTCCACTGTGGTACCGAATGAGAAAGCCCAGATGGTTCGCCTTCACTGGCGCTAGTATCGCGGTTGTCTACTTCCACGCGTGGTATTTACCACTTGGTATTAAAGCCCACATCGCGAGGCAAGGCGGCTGCGACTCACGAGTACCTGCTCAGAATCCCTACTATACCTACAGTATGATTGTGTCAACGGTTACATGCATTGTGCCAGAGACATTGGCCTACCTGGGCTTTCCTATATTGCTGATGCTCGTCTGGAGACATCGAAGAGGTCGACTGGTCGGACAAGCTTCTCAGACTTCGGCCATGAACTCAGCCGGAGGAAATAGGACGCCTGCAAAGTATCGTGCGTTCCGTCAGGAAAAGATCGTTAGCAAAATGGTGGTTCTGCAGTACTTTCTGAAGTTATCGGTGGTCGTTGTGAGTGTGTTGCCCACCGTATCCGTTGCAATTCGGACACGTACCGGCTTTGGTGACTGCAAATGGGACGTCGTCTACCTATCCCAAGATTACGCTGCTCTTATCTACATTCTTGAGCCTTTTGTTTTCCTAGCTATGCTACCAGATGTTAGAACGGAATTTCTTAACATCTTCGTGCGAGGCCGGTTTATTACATCCAGGTAGAACATTGGCTCCGAAATCTGGCTGGTTTGTTAGATCTCCACTTGGCTATCATATATATAGTATAGCACACGCTAGTTAATTAGAATCCGCCTATGAAGTCGGGACATTTTGCACGGTGCGTCTCAAACGTGAACGGCATCGCATTCGCGGAAGATCATATCCCCAAACCTGTGCGCCAAACAAACAGATAGAGGAACTAGAAGTTTTTAGGCTTGCCTTGTATCGCCAAAAGGCTGAAGACAGCCACAGCAGAAAATACAGTTGCGCAAAAAAGCGGTGAACATAGAACTATTGAGCATCAGCTGCGAACGAGCCATCTCTGACTTTAAGGAAACATAAGGGAGGTTAGTCGGTGAGGGTTCGATCGCCGACAAATGTTTATCGGAGTGTCTATGCGCCGTCAATACCTTGAACTGACCTTCAACACTGGTTGATACAGTGTGTGCCAGGCGTTGATACAGTATATGCACAATAATAGGGAGACTGGACCCTAGTTTTTAAACACGCGTAGCGTGTGGTTGACCCATAGCTTGCAAAACCCGTGTTGGGTGGAAGGGAAGTGTGATATGTGGTCCGTTGTATCTGGCACATAAATTACACCGGGACACCACTGACTTTTGTAGCTAAATTACCGGAAGGTGATGGATAGGTTGACGAAGCGTGGCCTAACGTTCCTGCCTTTGTTCACTTTGTTTGCAATTATGGCCCTGCGTCAGTCGCTATCATTTCAAGCGATGAGAGACATTATCGTCCTGTTAGTGCTGAGTCTGGACTGGAAACAGCTCAAAAATTTGGAACATGTGCTAAGTGAGATTTGACAAAAAAAGCACTTCATCATGTGTGTAGGAACTGCGGTGTGATTGAGGTGATAAACGGGAAGACTGCGAAGAGACATGATGAGCTCCGATTTAGTGGACAAATAGCAATTGAAATACGATATCTGGACTGATTTTACGACTTGCAAATGGCACAATTTTTTTGTTCAGGGAGCCGATCTGCAGGTCTAAGGTGCTGTTAGCCGATTTTCAGCATCAGATTACTAAGATAACCGAGGGTGAGATATTGCGGTATTAATAAGAAATTTTCCGTACATATGGACAACCCCATTGACCAAAGAAGGAAATTTTGCAGACGAAAAGCTAGAGCTTGATGGACCATGCAACCCATTCCGAGCTGCCATACAAGATGTAACAGACGGAAAAGAGCACAACAAACTCCTATAACGAGTGCGGAATTATTTTGCGGGTGTCATCGCTAAACCGTTCAAAATTATGAGCCTGACAATAGAACTGACGGTCTGCAGATTTTTGGGTTCTCCAACGAATCTGTCTGGCCGGTTTTCCTTGCCATAGATCAACTCCAGGCATGCCGCTGAAAACTCAAAATGTGTAAAACAGTTGGGGAACGGCAATGCTGAGTCTAAAATCACGGCTCAAACCGATGTGCCAGCCGCGTATGTACGTTGCACGCATGGAGCCGTTACGTAGGCGAATCCGGATTTGCCTGAATTAACCAACCCGATGACGAGTCGACGGTCACATGACGGACACTACATACATACGGGCATTTTTTTTCCTACATTGGCTATTGCGCAGCGGCATGACTGATCAACTCGACCGAGAGAGAAGATTTCTGATCCATAAAGTCATCACTCTTTAACTCTGGCAAGGAAAAGGAAAGCTGCCGATCAATGGTACTTGCAAGCGGCTGCAAACCGAGCTTGATCGCATAAATTCGGAAGGTAAACCAGGCGTAAATACAATAGCAAAGCAAAAAATTAACACGATCTTGAGAGCCAACCATCCACAAAATATATATAACGTCCCATTTCTATATTTCTGGACTTACATACTCATTTTACTAAAGGTTATTATCTGGTGGTCGATAAAGTGCAAACGCGGATAGTCTTTTGTGTGTCGGCGATCGGTGCCGATCTTCCTGCCAAAGCATGGCTCATGAATCAGATGAATTTCAGTGGGCAAGGCGGTTGTCTATACTGCGACCACAAAGGGTTTCCAGTCACATCGGGTAACGGAATATGCCCGTTGTTTGCTCCAATTTGAAAATGAGCTACCCTTGAAGGGCACCCATGTCAGTACTGCGCATGACTGTGGCCAAGCCGAAACCCTGAACCGAAACAGAGCGAAGAAGGAAAAACCGAAAGCCGTACGTATTTAGTTCCGTGGCACTACAGAGTCTCAGACAGCGCATCCCGTTCAGTACACGCACGATGGGTAAGTATGGGACAGTAAAAAGTACGAGACAGGTCTTTTCGCTACGGCGGCACGGGCAGGTGATTCTTACTACAAGTAAAAACTAGCACTGAAGGCTGCTTTGCTGTACGTACGTACTGAATAGCAGAAAGCGCGTCCTTCAGGACTTTTTCGGTGTACCGTCGAGGTCGCTTGGTGTTGAAACTCCAGGAAATTATGAAAAGACGCTTACGGAAACGATATGGATTAGAGAGCGTCTCTGAAAGAAAGTAAATGAACAATCCGCAGCCTCGAAACGCAAAAGTCAAACAGCTGGTCGGCTGATGGGCACTGTCCAAGACAATTTTCTACGGTTTAATTGCACTGCATTACGTCATAGGCTCGATTATCTGATTTACCATCTAAAAAGCTATAGTTTGGATGAAAGGCACGAATGTAGACTCAGGGAGAATTAAATTTCGCCAAGAAAGTTGTAATCTGCTCGGATCAGTGATACCTTTCTGCGCTCGAAGTTTGAAACGAGTTGCTTCCAAACAAACCTTGTAGTTCTCAGAAAAGGCTATCTTCTTGGTAAAGACATGAGGCAAACGCGTGTGAGGCTGAATTTACATACAGCTTTGAAAAAGCGGTTGCACAAAGTTAGCATGGCCGCACGGAAACTCGACTAGATTAGTGTTACTCATGACGGGCCTAAAAACTAAGTTTTATGTTGAAAGCGGCTGATGTAACATTTATATCAGTTTGATCAACTCAAATCAAGCATAAGGGAAAGGAAATCTGATTTTTTCGCTGATTTCAGAAACCGGACCGAAAGTGCGCGAGTTACGCGGGGTAGGTTTGTAGGTAAACTTTGACTCCTGCCAGGGCCGAAACTCAAGATTTTCTTTCTGGCTTGTCTTCGTCTCCGGTATCCTCGACGGCTTGCTTGCAACTTTTGAACCCGTCTATGAGGCACCCCAGTGGGAAAAATGAGGTTGATGGGCTTCGTGCCTATCTAGAGCCTGCTTATTCTTGATTTGGTGAACTTTACCGATGTTACAGTGACAGAAGTTGCTACTCTTTAGAAAAACGGGTTCGAAGCAGGGTCCCAGACAGGCTGCCATATGAAGGTTCGAAAATCTACAACTGGTAAAATTTTCGGATTTTCGTGTCGCCGCTTGGCAGGCGCTACGTCATTGAGGAACTCATCTGGCCCCTCGACAACAGTAATCTGCTCCTGGCCGATCGTGGTGCCAAGGCTAACCATACACAGCTGCACCTAGATGGTCCTGGTAGTACATGCTGCTTAAAGCACCACATGGTATGCGTGCAGACCCACTCTTGCTGACTCCTGTATTAGTGATTCCACCGTAAGTGGCAGCTTATGAGTTGGAAAAATCTCGGATAAGAGACAACTCCTGTATACCACGCGTTTCCTTGCTCGATGAGCGAAACTTGGGTAGTTATGCAGCGCAGGCCGGAATAACTGTGGTATAAAGCCAGGGCAGGGGGTGGGGCTGGGGGAGGAGATCCAGGGATTTCCGGTCATGTGATCTCTGGACCTCCCTTCCCGTGAGAGTTAGGACTGTGGTCCTTATATTTTACTCGATCAGCGTGAGAAGTTAGCCAGGGAACCGCGGCATCGAGTCTAGGACCGAGAACGGACAACAGATTGCCTCTCGTATAGGTCTTGAACGTTAAATTAGTACTTGTATTGGCACTTGTGTTATTAAATGACTCTTGTATTAGTAATTTCACCGTTAAGGGAGACTGACACGCAAGTGGAGTCATTCAGCACGTTTTCCCTAACTGTTCAGCCGTGTAGAGAAAGCCTTCGTCTACCAGAAGATGTTATTTACGCGTTAGAAAGTTCCATAGGCAAATTTACACAAAATTTCTTCAAACAAGAACGATCTGGGAGCTTGCGGTGGAGCGGTCGACCAGGGCCCTGCCTGCACCTAGTCTCCCTCTACTGTTTAGTGGTTAGCGTCCCTAATGATCTGGCTTTTCTCCGCGTGGTGTCTTTCAGGGTGATTGGCAAGTCATAAAGGTGATCGATAAGATGACCACAGAATGGCCGGGCTTAGCGCACGGAAAAAGAGCACGGAAGACGGGCGTTAAAATTGCTCTCGATTCGATGCCATATTTACAACAGTCGACCGGTGCAACTTCAAAAATCCAATGAAAAATCAGAAGCTACTTAGAAAATCTCAAAATATACGCGGAACTAGACAATAGGTGTAAACATCTTCCTACCGAAGGAACGGCAATAACGGTGCATGGGTTCCGAGTAATCTCACTCTAAAGCGTCTCTCTGGTCATAGAGAGAGCACCGTTGTACCGCACCCAGAAACGGTCTTCAGATTCCAGTCCGTGAAGCTCCTCATTTCATCGAGATGTACTGTATGTAATATTATTTGAAGTGAGAAATTCAGGCCACTTTCCGAGTATCAGTGAATTTAAAACGGTTTTTCGATCAGTTCGAGCTTAAAATTCATCCGAGGATACGGTACTTTTGCGAAACTGTTTCCGCCAGTGCGCATTAAGACCAATTGTTCGACCATGCAACGTTTCTTGTGACTGATATTTCATTTGGGTAATGAGCAACGCCCGTCGACTCGTGAGCTGCTCGAGCTAGGTCAGTCTTCCCTTAAGAGGCAGCCTGTGAGATGAAAAAAGGATGGCTCAAGTTGGAAGAGGATGTACCGGACGGTGCGCTCGGTCAACTTAAAAGCCGGGTTCCCGCAACGGCCGAACCTTGACCAGAAAGATAAAATCTGTGCTGGAGCTGTAGACCGTAAAATTACGAAAACTGGCAGGCCTAACAGGCCAATTTGGAAAAAGTATCTTTGACCGTTTTGATGTTTCTCCCAACACTCTGGTGCTAACTAAATTGGAGACAGGCTCAGGCTCGAAAGAAGGATCTGTTCTCATTGCTAGAGTGTTTTCTGAGCGAAAGGAATGTATGTTGCTACAGAAAAAACGCGAATTTCACAATACTAGCAAAACCACCCAAAATCGTAAAACTGTTTTCTGTCGTGCTGGGCTTTCGTTGACCATATGTCACCCCTATTCGGTGGTAATTTCGAGTCACAGGAAAACGAAAAATCGCAGAAAGACCAAAAGCCCAATTTTGGGAGGAGAACAAAACTGACGCGTTGTACTCGTAAAGAGTGTGGTCGTACTATAAGTGTTAGGGGAAGGCTCCTTTCACCACGGTGGTCACATGATACCACCTTTCAATTCCAAATCATCACCACCGTTTACTACGTGCACCACCTGCTAACTAAGGAACACCACCAAGAATTTTTTCCGAAATAAACGTTTGTACAAACCGTACACGCACGACGGGAAATTATGGGGCCGGTAAGAATTATGGGACCAAGCGGAAAAGACGGCAAAATGGAAATTCAAACGTACAAAAGTGTCAAAAAGTGCATCACTGTGAACCGGTCACGTACGTACGTGTTTCCGTACCGTCGTAGTGTAAAGGCCTGGTCCCATAACTTTTACTGGCCCCATGATTTCCGGTTGTGCATGTACTGGATGAAACTTTCGACTTTGTAAACTCGAAAGAACAAGAACCGTGTGACAATTAAGCATTAAGTTATAAGAAGAAAACCGCTCGCAGGTCGGAAATCTCTGCTCTCTGGCCCTTCTCAATTCTGGCTGCAACATCGACACTCTACAGTACTGCTTGCACAGTACGGTGCAAATTTTATCTGGTTTTATGTTTGGTATCGAACGATACTCTATTCTTTCGGCTATTCGTTTGTCTTCGCCAAAAATTTCTCGTAAGATTTAGTTTGAATATTTCATCCAACGAAGTACATTGCGGGATGGTCACTCTTGCCATCTGATCGTCTGAGGGGAAGTAGAAAGCAAGGCTTCCTACTAACTTCGCACTGTCTCTCTGCATGTTCCCCTCTATTTTCCTATGCAGCGCGGTTCATGTGGTGAGTGAGCGCTTCCCCCGCTATTTGCGATAAACGCAAGTTTTAGGACTATAGTTTCATGGCCTTAACCCAGTTAACTGCTGCGAGAGTGGCTTTGGTTAGATGCTTCCAGAAAGCTTGGTTCCACACTCTGGCGGAATCAGCCTGACCGAACAAACAAGTTCCAAAATTTCCGCTGTACCCGAACAACCGTTGGACAGAACATACATACTGCTCGAATTTTTCTGCTAGCTATGCAATTCCTGTACTGAATACCTAACTGGAACGAAATCTCGAGAAAAGAATTGCATTCTTCTCGGATCTTTAGCCGCATTTGTGAAACAGTTTCATCGGGTGTATCTCGACTTGGAGCTGGCACACCGAATACCTAGTCTTCTATAAATCTGGCTCTAGATCGGTCTAGATCGGTTCGCTAAAAGTCTACGCCGGGAAAGCAGTACTTCCAGTAACTAGTCGACAGTTTCTTTTTTCGGCTCAGATTTCACGGAAGACCGAAGATAGTGATGTTGGCGTAAGGGTATTCAGACTTACTGTAATATAATTTTGATTTAATAAGCTCGGGCTGCCGGATTTCTAACATAATCTTAATATACATAGTAATATGCCACGACCTCGGAGCATCTAATATGATGTCAATATATTAACTTGTTTCGTCGGGTCCTTATTATAATATATTATAATATTTCTGATGCGTGTACAGGGCAACGCAGCTTTCTTTCTCAGTCATAACTCTATTTTGCTGTAACCGAAGCCACGGAACTGTCCTCCATAAATAATTTTATGAAAAAAGAGACGACAAACAGACCGTTCGGAAACGCAAAACCGGACCTGGAGTAGCAAGCAGCGTCACACTCCGGAATGCGCATTGTTAGTAGGTACAGTAGGTGAATCGTGAAACTCATATTCCTACACTGTTCAAACAAAGCGTGACAATCAATCTATACCCTGAACGTTCATCACTGTGCTCTCACGTGCAGGTGCATGATGCGTTGAGATCGAACCTGGCAGCGCACAGTGCACAGTCACGAGCTTTCGATGAGGCAAATCCAAGCGTTATTCTTAATCAAACCAAAACCGAAATCGCGGTTAATAATTCTGATATAGAGCGCCCTGCTAGTTGATTTAAATATAATATCTTCCGTTCTGGCTCCCATCTAATTTAGAATTGAAAAATATCCCACCTCGATCGAGTATCTAATAAATGTTAATGTGATATGTTAGATGCAAAAAGCATCTAATAGGCTCTAATTTAATATGATATTTATACATGCCAACATCACTAACCGAAAAGTGGCTATCCTAATAAGCTTGGTTACGGTTTCAAGACATTGGTCTTCAAGCGCGAACGTCAAAAGCCGTGACAAACTTTCCGGGTATCACTTTATATCTGATAAAAAAATTAGGTTTGAAATCAAACAACATCGAAGTATTTCTATGGCCTGAATTTTTGCACTCGAACGTTCCGTCGTGAGTCCACTATGTTTAGAGCGAGCCTACGGGATCTTCGCTGTCCGAACTGCCCAAACCTTTCAATATTTGCACTGCCGCTCTCCGTTTCCGTTTTTCTACATCATCGATAAGCTGCGAGCGAGCCGAAGGCGAAGCGAACAGCTTGTAGCCAGACTTAAGTCTACCTCGAATACATTTCACAATGGCGACATAACGAATTTATGTTTCCAGTCAATTCATCGTCAAGCCCACGGTCAAAATTGTCAGTTTTCATTCTCTACGGTCGTTTTTCTTGGTAGTAGCTGGTGTATAGTGCGATGCTGGCATCCCAATAGTGCAGTCCGCTGAATGCTTCTTGCTTTGAGGGGACACATCTTCGGAAAGTTTGTTTCTGATGAGTGTGATTTGTTTGCTGATCCAACCTAAACTCCGTAATTGGATACTCGGTTCAAAATGTTTTGCAACAGAATGATGGTGAAAGAGCCACATTAAAAAAAGTGTTTCCCTACCCGTGATCTGTTATAATTCTTTGATCAATGATGCGCGATACTGCGTGATCACGGGCAGAAAAGTGCCTTCTTTACTGTGAGACTTAGTTCAGTGCAGTGGTCTGCATCACGTATTAAAAAGTAAGCTTACTCCTCCAAAACTTTGGTGTCTTATCGTTCCAGTCTTCAAAGGCTACATCGGGAAGACTTCCACTGAAGACCTCTCCATCGCCCTTCTTCTCTACTATGTTCGAAAAGTAGGAATGTTTCAAGCAGTCAGCGGAAGTCAGCCGCTCTTCCGGAATCCACAATAGTAAGTGGTTAAGAAGGTCCAGTTCTGCGAAAGTAAGATATATTTGGTAATACACGCGCCTGGCCTAATTTCCGGCCACCGGCCGAAAGCGGCTACTGTCAGCAAAACTGACCAATCAAATCGAAGCGGTGGCGCTTTCGGCCGGTGGCCGGAAATTTTCTCCAGACCGGTAAATAGGTCAGGCGCGTGTACCTGCCTCGGACTCTGGCCAACACCCTTGACATGTATAAAGAATATCAAACTGATACCTTGGGCGGTTGCATCACGCAAGAATGTGGATATAGGGGTGTACACGGCTGGTGGGCTGTTCAGCACTTGACGATACTGAGAAACAGCAACATGTCAAAAACAGAGTTGCCGAATCCTTTTACAAGCCGTCGTTTCATGCAAAAGCTGATTTGCCGCCACAACTGTCAAAAGTTCGAAAACTTACGAAAACGTCCACAGTTTCTAGGTAACATTTATCCACTTGTCCAAGGTGTTTGTGAATTGTCTTCAGCTGATCTCCCGTAGCTGTCAATGATGATATTTTTAGCGCAAGGCATAACCAAGATGGGGTTTCGAGCATCTATACTGGATATGTATTGTCAAGAAACAGATAACGAGACGTAAAATACCTGTGCCCCCTCGCATCAAAACTTGTCCACCAATCAATTCTCCTAGAATACACCCAACCGACCATATGTCGACTGCAAAACAAGGAAAGAATCAACTGTCTGCCAATGCAACGAATTATTAGTCACACAGTCGACAGCGAAATACTGCAAAAGCATAACATCGATAAGAAGCCTGAAAAAAATAGGACGAAAACTACTGTAGGAGGCCTTACCAGGTTTCCCATATGACCCAGGGTGAAGCCATACTTCTGGTGCGCGATACCACATCGCCTGCACCAAGTACGACATTTCGACTTTGAGCTTTCGGACCAAGCCAAAATCAAGAAGGCGAACGTCGATAATATTCTTGTCGCCGTCGAGCGAAATTCCAATGTTCGACGGTTTCAAGTCCTACGAGTTGCAATACCAGGATCAGTCTAGGCGAAGGATCACCGTAAAGTAACACTGATACCACAAGACTCATGGGACCTCGTACAAGATCGAGACCATATGCCCTCAACCCCCCCCCCCACCCGATCCACCGGCGGAATTGGCAGCTGTTCAGCAGAAATTAGGTCAGTGCTGCGCTGGCCCCAGTACCTTCGTGTAGGGGTTCAAAGTCAGCCACCATCACGGAAACCCATGGTCTGTTGACTGGCTTGGCAGGCACCATCGTGAAAGGTGCCATATCGTTACATGTCAGGGCTGATTAAACTCGAGCAGCGACATGGAAGTACCTGATTTGACCTACGTTTGGCAGTGCTCAAATCATTCGTTCGTAGCCGACGACTGTAATGCAAAAGCGAATCGTATAGTTTTCTTCAGGGCCGTCGCGGCCTCTATCGGATGGAGCAAACTTTTGGTTATGGGAAGGTCTCGGTAAACAACAATAACACTATTTTGATTTGATTGATGAATTACCATGGTGCCACAAAACTGCACTGATATTAGATCGCATGTGTCCAATGTGCCCTTCAGAATCTGGTGGAACGGAAAAGAGCCACACCTGCGAGGAGTTAGACGATGGGGACGATATGGACTTCTTCGCCGATCAAGAGTAGCTCTTCCTCCGCTAACATGAGTATGGCTGTTATCATTTCTGTGCTTTTACTTATGCTCACTAGTATTGTGGGAATTATGGACTCAGACTTTCTTGACATCGGTTGAGTAAGGTAGGCCAAAAAAATCTGATGTCGGTCGGGGTAATCTCGTACTCTTAGCCTCGATATGGTCCTCACCTATTTATAAATCCAAGCTTGCTACCTTCGTCTCTTGCTTTGAGGTATGATTATGTCTATGCGTGAAGTGCGATGAATACGACTGTCTGGAGCAGGAAGAAAAAACTGGTCAATCAATCAACCAAGATTATCAGGTACAATTTGTAGAGCTATTCATTTGCAAAAACAATGACCGAATGGGCATATCCATCAATCTGATTAACGGTCAGTTATGCAGCCTTAAAGTTGACAAAAAGGTGTTTTTTGGGTTTATCTCGGTAGCCGTTGAACGAAACTGCTCGACGTAATGGGACACATTAGTGCTTTCTCGAGAATCCATTGAGTGAGCAGCTGCCGGAACCAGCTTTTGGATTCTGAAGGGCACTTTGGACACATGCCATCTAATATCAGTGCAGTTTTGTGGCACCATAGTAATTCATCAATCAAATCAAAATAGTGTTATTGTTGTTTACCGAGACCGTCCCATAACCAAAAGTTTGCTCCATCCGATACAGGCCGCGACGGCCCTGGTTTTCTTCCTACTTGAACGTACTTTTCAACCTTTTTTTCCTTCGATTTTCGTTCGCCGATCGTAGTTCCCGGATCGGACCAGATGAAAAAGGCTCCCGAAAGTACCCACGACTGTTCAGAGCGAAATCACAGTACTTTTGTAGTGAATGATTTGTCAATTTTCCGATTTATAAATGAGCACCATTTACTCACATGGTTCACTGCGGCCCACCCAGTACAAAAATCGCATTTGTGAATGAGCTTCTATCTACAATGCACAAAGTGCATCCCTATCCACTTTCACGTGACGTAACATAACGTCGATCGATACGACGAGACCATGTAGTCACGGGTGGGGATGCACTTCTATGGCGCAGTCCATGTAGACCACATTAGTGGACTTATGTTGTCTGGTACATGATCAAAATACGCACTGTGTAGTATCGCACAGTAACTACCACACTGATCAGGACCCGTCGGTCATATCCGAGCAAGTTTCAGTCTTTGTTTTTGTGATTTTTCTTCTCTTTCGGTCTGTAGTGTCACGTCGCGACAGAAAAGGTGTCCGTCTCGGCTGCCGATTGGTAGTCACCAACTATTAGGTTTCCGTGCATTCGCTGGACCATATAAAGTAGCTGAGCACCGACACCGTAATACATCACTTTATTCCCTCGAAAGTTTCGCGCAGTCACATGACAGGCCTATAAACTATGCCCCGGGTGACCATGGCTCAGTCAACAGCTCCCGCGGATTCTTTTATGGTCTGTCATGTAACTGCGCGAAACTCTCGACGGAATACGGTAAAATTATGCGAACAATATCTGCGTATAACGTACCCGATGTATTACGTCCGCGGAGTGGAGAAACTGTAATACAAACTGAAGTAGAATGGACCGCTCTTGAAACAATCGTGATACTGACCTTTATTCCGCATAGAATATTGTACAGAACATAAGACCGCATCACGGTTGGGATCAACTTCTCTTCTAAAGCGTCGGCCAAGTCCAGGCCCATCTTGTTCGTCACAGTGCACAAATACGCCATTTGGCCGACACTAGGTAGTGGGAAAGCATCGTGCAGTTCCAGTAACTAGGAAAATAATAATATCTCAAGACAGGGAGAGCATAAGACAGACATAGAAGATCTAACAGCATATGTTGGCCTACATTCGGATGGCCTCGAAAAGTCCACAAAAACAATAGCTCTCTGTACGCTCGTAGAGCTAAAACTGGTTTGTCCTTCTTGTCCTTGACGTTAAAGTCGGTGAACTGTTGTTTCACGGCCACTTTTGTCCCGTTCTTCACGTCCAACGCCGCACTAAAGACACCGTTATAACCGCAAGGTCTGGTCCGGGCCTGGTTTGTTAGAATGTGCAACAAACGGTAGTACTGATATCGTACACTGACCACTTACAACACGCGCCCATATGATCCAGTCCCCAAAGATGTTACTTCAGTGTAGCGATCAAGCCACACATTAGGCTCGCTGGAACGATATGCACCGAATTACCGATGAGCTTATTTATAACTGTGCATGACCTTGGCTAAGTTTAAACAAGCTGGGACACCATCAAACACTACATGGATCTTCTTTCAAACCTTGTTATTTTACACTCAGTCGCGATAATGGGATCGGCCAACTGAGAGTTGGGAGAGCCACTGTCACCAGCACCTGGCGACAGGACAGAAGCTGGTACGCTGCGCTCGGAGTCCAGAGGGGACGCGTGTGTCAATCCGCTGCAACCGGAATCTGTTGGTGATACGTATGTGGATTCAGGATTTGCAGAGCTGCTTCTAGACCAAGAGAGAGAAAACAACGCTTTATTTGAGGCGAGTACTTTACATTCCCCGATTGGGGAAGGTTTAATTAACACGAGTGAATTTATTACGAGACGAAAGGATTAGTTTGACAGTCGTTCGGTGCAGAAGTGCATCCCTTGTGGCGATCACCTTACCTCAACTACCGTTGAATAGTGCCGTAAGACCACACCATCACAGGAGCGAATGCATTTCTTGCCTTGTACAGTCAGGTCGATCGAAATCTGGTACCTATTTCTCCGATTTTATTTTGAAGTCTGATACATATTCGCCATACAGCACGACAAGCCAAGGCCGAAATTACATTACGCATAAATTACACCGTAGCTTTACTGGTGTGATCAAGTAATCAACCCGCATGTGGACCGGCTGTGTCGGTATGGCTCGCAGTATCGTTAATTTTGCACGATTTCTTTATTTTGAAATCGCAAAATCAGGTACCAGATTTCGAGCGACCAGACTGTAAAAAGTGTGACGAATTCTACTTCGCCCTCTGGTGTGAGGTAGATTAATCCTTCATAGGTCTTCCCGGTGCACCCGGTCTTCCTCCTTCCCCTGGCCTTCCACCCGCACCTGGTCTTCCAGGAGCACCAGGCCTCCCTCCAGCACCAGGTCTTCCACCCGCACCCGGCCTGCCCGGAGCTCCCGGATTACCTCCTGCTCCTGGTCTGCCACCAGCGCCCGGACTACCCGGGGCACCTGGTCTCCCACCTGCCCCCGGGCTACCCGGAGCACCCGGCCTACCACCCGCTCCGGGCCTCCCACCGGCGCCAGGTCTTCCTTACGCACCGGGTCTACCACCTTCGCCAGGTCTGCCGTACTCCCCTGGCATTCCTGCCAGTCCCGGCTTGCCATATTCCCCAGGCATTCCAGCTTCGCCTGGACTACCTTATGCACCAGGCCTGCCACCTGTTGTATCTTATCCTGCTGTGCCAGTAAGTTCATTTACATTTAACTGACAGACGCAAGTGGAAGAATTTTGCAGCGTCCCTCAGTCTACAGGTACAAAAATTGGGACTGTACGCAGAAACGACTTTGGTTTTTCTTCGTAGTCTGTACCATACGGACACTCGGGTAGCTCTTACGGATCGAAGAGCCATAGCTACGGCTCTGATAGTTCATCAAACAACGGTTATGGTTCCTCTCAGAACGGCAGCTACCAAAGATAGTATCATACTACGACGAAAAATTTTTCAACCTGAGTTTCGGTATCCTGCGGAACGATTGATTGCCTGTATCCTAATTTATCAAAGCGGTGTTGAACAGAAGGAATTGAAAAGTTGAAACGACAACTTAAAATTATCAGCGACTGTAAGAGTCCAAGCAAGCCACGAAGTTCGTCCGCGCAGCCACGCTGACGAACGCGGGTGAATAGTATGAATAGCCGAACATAACTAGGCTCGAATCGAAAGTAACAGACAACGAACCAACTTAGTATACAAGATCAAATTCCGCTGTCTGCACCCAATCAGCGTTAACGGTCGACCATGTGCGAAGATATTTTCGACCAGCTACCAGCAAGTTTTTTCCACCAACTGCCGACGAATTTTCGGGCGCTCCGCCAACTCACCCATGAAATCCTTTTTGTGTGGTCGCGAATAGTTAGGCGCAGCTAAAATAAAGAAACGATGTCCTGTAGCGCAATTACTACCCGCCGTAAAGTTTCCTTGAAAACACAGATCGACCTACCAGCTTTTGTGGGAGGTTCGTTTACTTCCAGGAAGGCAATTCGCGACTTGATATTTCCCTTAAAGTGCGAAGCCAGCTCCGACGAGTCTTGGATGACTTCCTCATCTGTCGCAGCTGGAGTCGCTTTCTCCTCGCATTCCAGTGCAATTCGGAACAAGTTCTTCTCTGGTACGAACTGAGTTCGACGGTCAGGTAGCTTAGTCATTGCGCCTTTGGCCGCACTCACAGTGACGGTTGTTGGCTTTTTGTTGACCATACCACGCTGTCCGTTCGCATTCACCACGGTCTTGAGCGGTTGGCTCTTCACTACGGCTGGAGGCGGTGGTGGCGGCGGAATCGGACAAGTGTGTTGTGGAGGCGGAACGGTACTGTGCGCTGAAGAGGCCGATGACGATTTTGAAGCTGCGGACTGTACTGACGCTTGGGACGTTTGTGAAGCGACTGAAGTGGACTGCGAAGCTGGCTTATGTACAGCACATGGCGCTGGTTGCGGCTGACTGGCTTGATGAATATTCTCGGTAGATGCTCGGACTGATGGCTTATCAGCTTCTCGTTTCGTCGGTGTATGAACTGCTATCGGCTTGGCCAACATAGTAACTTGACTCGAAGCCGCTTCGTTGTCGTGAGACTGTGATGGGACAACTAATGGTTTCTTGTCAGCTACCGGGGACAGTATAAGGCCAGGTTGGTTTTGGGCAGCTGACGCGCGTTCGAAGACTGGCGAAATTGTGGCTTGCGTTGTAACGATCTCTTTCGAGTTCTTCGGCTCGTCTTGTATGGAGAAATTTCACCGTAGTGTGTCTTCGGTTGACTGGTGGAGAGTCTTCTGGCTCTGAGTTTGCTGCTGGTGGAGGTTTGATAAGCGGGATGGGTGACGGGATGTGATGTGGGCTGTTGCGAGTCGTTGGAGCTCAGGAAAGTACGGGTCTCGCCTTGGTCGTCATCGTTGTCGGGTAGGACCGTGATTTCGTCCGAGTTGGGGTCGTCGTGGCCGCGCTTGGATATAACGCTCTTTGAGGTTGTGGCCAGAGGGCGCGGATGGGCGTTGGTCGAGCGGGGTGGGTATCGAATCTGGCCGGCTGTGTTGTTGATATGAGATCTCAAGTTGAGGAGCTCAGGTTCGACAAGTGTTACACCGGTATGTCTGTTCAGTTGGTGTGGTACAGTACCTTTTCCAAGTGCTTCCGGTGGCGTATGGATAAATGACCGGGACGTAGTAGTCCTAAACAGCTTCTGTATTTCTGCCAAACAGTATTCATCAGGTAAGCTTCATACAAGCCCAGTGTGGCAGCGCCTACTCACTCCGTCGATTTTGAAGCTTAGTGGTCCATGAAAATACACATCAGGCTGTTCCAGTAAATTCCGATGTTTGATACCGGCTCGTGATATGGACATGTCATGTTGTTTCCTTCTTAGTATCCCCATAGCGCTAAGCTAATTCCTCAAGCGTCCAAACACGGTACGTTCTACTGCTAGCCTTTTCAGATTACACCAAGCGATGCTGCGAGCGAAAAACGAATTCCTCGAGAAACTCCCAGAGGAGAATTTGATCAGTTTGATCCATAGAGAGAAAGAGGAAAGACGGAGAGTTGAGCCTCATCCGCTAGGCCTTTGGCGAACAACGCCTCGCTATTTCGTTCAACTGCAAGTGTAACACGAAGGGTCGTTGATGCCTGCAACAATTAGATGCGCATTGCCACAGAAGCGGAAACATATCATTGAACAACATTTGCTTCTATTCTATGTATGGCAAAAGGCCTTGCTGACTCTTGACTGATCATGACAGAAAGTTTGACCATTACAGTGTAATCAAGTCATTTGTGGAAATTCTAGAGGATACGTTAGAAGGTCGTTTGCCGCCGCGTTGGTTCTGGTTGTGGCGGCCCTTCGACTGATTGTTCTGTGAATGCAGCTGGGCCTAGTTTTTGACGCCACGAATTCGGCAGATTGCTTCATTCTTGTATATTGGCAGCAGTTTGTCGTCTGGTTGTTCACTGAGGACCTGGATCAATAGCTTTTCGTCCACCAACTTTTTGTAACAGAGCGTGGCCATGTAGTGCTGGAATGGATCGCAGAAGACGTGCTTGCCATAAACCGATGTGAAATTCCATGCGCCTACATCTCCGCTTCTGATACTCCCGAACCGGTGTTCCCTCGTTCCATCGTTTATGCTTCCAAAAGTAGAAGTGGCGGTGTGGCCGAACGCTTCCCATGCGCCTACGGCTTCGCTTCTGATACTCCCGAACCGGTGTTCCCTCGTTCCATCGTTTATGCTTCCAAAAGTAGAAGTGGCGGTGTGGCCGAACGCTTCCCATGCGCCTACGGCTTCGCTTCTGATACTCCCGAACCAGTGTTCCCTCGTTCCATCTTTTATGCTTCTAGAAGTAAAAGTGGCGGTGTGGCCGAACGCTTTCCATGAAAAATCCACCGCTTCCTTCCCGATTACCATACTGTAGATTGTAGCTAACTTTTCGCAGTCAGCGCGAGCGCTGAAGCAGGCAAGTGCTGATTTATTGCCTAACTGCAAACGCCCACTTGTCACTTGCTGGTTGGTAGAGTGGCAGTCACGGGCTTTCGTGTTTAAAGTCCTGAAATTCCAAATTAATTCACAATTATCTTCCACAACCTTGCTTCATTCCGCTCCAGAAAGAAGTGGGGAACATTGGAAGATCGTGACGACAGAAGTTCCAGAGAGGAAGCCATTCGAAGATGGCATCCGATATTAGGGAGCACTCTTTCTACAGAGGGCAGAATAAGCCAAGCCAGATAAATCACATGTGTCGGACCGAGCAGAATCACACATTTGTGCAAGTCTGCCCAGGGTTAATGATGACGCAACACAGCCATTTTTATCCAAAGTCGGACCGGCTACAAATTTGCGAGCGAAAACGGCACTGCTTCGACAGACATATCTGAATCTCTCGCTGGCAACAGCCATCTCTTCTACTGCACTTTGATCTTGCAAACCCACTCTGCCCTGATTTTGACATGTGGGGATGTTCTGGAACAAGTGGAACGAGCTCTTTCCACAACTTTTAACTGGAAGTGGCGAAATCGGTCCACGTTGCGCGAGGATATGTCGATATCCATAACAGTTGGCAAACCGTGCAGAATTTCTGTGATGGACTTACCGATCACTGAATCGAGGCCTAAACTAAAGTGTGAATGCTAACTGGATGAAACTTTGCTAACTTCTGCTCAGCCGCCAACTGTTTGTAGTCTAGACTCGCAGTGGGCAGCGCTAACCTTCAGAATTTGGCCTAGCAAAGTAAGCTCGTTAGAAAAGTTGGACCTCCCTCCTCGTACAGTAATTTTCGTCTTACTGCCACTACACGTGGCTGGCCTAATGATTGGCATGGACAAAAGCATTGACAAGTGATGTCCGAAACAGCGGCTCCGCCGGCTGTATTCGCTTGCAGTTGAAACAAACTGGCTTTCACCATACGTTGCCCCTTTACATCCCGCTCGGATAACCGAATCTTTCACAGAGAACTTCCCAATCATTTTCAGCACATTCGACAGTCCATTCCCGTGCCTTCTTGCGATCCACATTAGATCCCATGCGAAGAGAAATCTGCTTCCCATGGTTACGCAGGAAACGACGATGCTACTTCTCGCTGAAGACCGTACCTATGCCTGCCAAAAAACACAGAACTGATGTTACTGAATGTTTTTCAAAAACAAAAACATACCTTTTCCAAAGCCCATCTCATCGACAAAAGTACGCAGATTATGCTTATTCACGGGGAATCCATTGTTCCCAAAGCCAATCAACATGTCCACCAGTAGAGCCTCCTCTGTCGGATCCAGCTTTGTCTTTCGGCCAAGCTGCTGAGCTATGGGGGATTTCTCGTAGTTGATGATCGTTCCTCGCGGCACACAAAACGTAAGCGAAGCTTTCCGAACTGACATCCCGTTCGCCACTGCGCGAACTGCATCTTGCAGACATTCCTCGGTGTACTTCCGGCGTCTCTTGATCTTGAAACCTTCCGACATGTTTCAAGGTTAGGTTACTCAAGAATCGAGATCGGGAAACCAACTTATGAAGAAATACAGAATTTGAAATGACATTGTACAATGAAAAGCGCATTGCTAAATTTTCACTTCCTAACGTCACAAGGCTACTTCCTGTCTCGATATAACATTCTTTGCGTTAAACTGCCGCCAGTCCGTGCTGCCAATGCTTTTGTCCATGCCAATCATTAGGCCAGCCACGTGTACCTTGTGGCCGTGACGCAGTGCGCGCAAACGTTTCTTGCCCGATCTAATTTTCCATAACCAGATTTGGTGCAAGGTCAAATAAGCAACTACTGTCAGTTCACGTTGTGTAGGAGGCATTGATGCCCAGCTACGATTTACCCCGTCTCGGAAGCTGATGTTTCTGCGTACGATGAAAGGTTTTGAGGCAGCTTGGAATACACGGTCGCTGTTCGAGGTGCATCAGACTCTCTCATGGGGAACTTGACCACCATGGTCAGGCCTTGAAGAAACTTTCCCGCCGTTTGCAAACAACTTTCTGCTTCCTTATGCAAGTGCGATTCCAGTTCTTCTGCGTTTAAGCCATCCATTTTGTGGCAATTGTTGTACAGCTTTATGACACAATCGAACAGGTGACTAAGAGTCATCAAAGCGCAAGTGGCTTGCAAGTGATACACCAGTCGCTGATAGAGGATGGTGTCACGTCTGCCAACCTCATTAACTTCCTTCTGAAGCCCTTGGACGAATGTTCTGGAAGTTAACAAATGTTAGGTTACTTAGTAAACTTCAACTGATTTATTGTTTGAATGAACGTACTCGTTTGTAATCGATCCGATACAAAATGTCTGAGTTTCCGATAACTTGCGGACTGATTTGCTGAAATTTTTCACGGCTCGTGATGACGCAGTGAATTTTAGCATAAGAACAAGAGCCTCGACCACAACCCCTAGCGTACAATCATTATCAAGGTACAGTTGAAGATGTTCGAAGTCATCAAACACACTTCCGTAATCCCGGTCCATCAGAAACATGCATTTTGTCTGCGACTGGCGAATGCTCTGCAAAAGGGATTTGGTGTCCCCGGGGTTTGTCAGCTGATATATCCCTTTGTCACAAAGCTTTCTCAAAATTTCGCGATCAACAAAGCCGTACGCGCGCTGCAAAGTCAGTTCAAACACGGAGCCGTCCAAGGCTTTCTCATCGCTCGCTGGGTTTTTCGCACAGCCGAACATCATTCCGCTGCAGGCTGACGAATGAATTAATTACAACAATAAAAACCAACAGGTAGTGAGAAATACCACTTTCAAATTTGCGTCGATTAGAAATTTCAGCACTGTTGATGGGGACAGTGGCTTATCGCTCTACTGGAAACTGGAAACCGTAATCAAAAGGCTTTGCTCGCTCTTTTGTCCAGCTGTGAGCAGATTGCCGGAGACGGGGTTTTGGCCAAGCAGTAACGTTCCTTTGTTTGCTGGTGAAGCAGCTTGAAGACTCAGCCAAACACGACTTGCACTAGCGATATATTTTCATATCCAGAAGCGCACCCTGAATGTAAACTGGCCAACCCTCGACATGGGTAAACTCAGCTGCTATCCTTATTTCGGCTGTTTGGCATCGACATCGACGTAGTCTCCGGCTAGTTCCCCTTGCTGTAAGCCGAGTTACCTGGCATGGTTATCGTCAGACCATGTGATTATCACTATACTATCAGTAGGCGATTAGCTTGGACAAATCGAGCACAGTAAAGCCTTTAGACTGGATGGGGCGCAGTCTACGTTGGCTAGGGTGTCCTCACCTCTTCCTAAGGTTCTCCACGAGAACTTGTTCCTTTTAGCTGTGTATTTTCCCTCACTCGTTGGCTGCTCAACTTATGGCTGGGATTGTGGAGAGTGCAATTGGTATGCTGACGAGCGTAGGCCCGTATGTCATACCAAAATTGCAAAGCAGTGTGGAAACCGTCTATAGTTGCATCAGCGATTACCTTGCCAAATTCAGTGTCGGAGCTATACCACGAGGAGCCCATCGCGGCGCTAATGCAAAAGGAGATGATCAAATCAAGAGTGCTCTACGAAAAGAGGATGCTGATATGGTTCGCTTAGAGCTGGAAAAGGAAGCGCACGACCTGCATAAAGAACTGGACAAACTACTATCAACGGTGAGTGACCATATGACTCCAGAAGAAAGGATGGAGGCATTGAGGTCGTACGATGATGGAGAACTGATTATCCAATATAAGGCTCTCTGTAAAAAGCTTTATCAACGTCCGTCTACCTACCCTGTAAGACTGTTGGGAGAGAAACTGGGACAAGTCGACCAACACAGCGAGAATTTTGACACTTTAAAAACAGAACTGAATCTATTAGAGGAAGTTATCTTTAGAACCTTCGTTATCTGCTACCTGTACGAAAACCTGGCTTACTTTTACCAGCCAAAAAAGTGTCAGCGTCGTACAGACAGCAATGCTTCTACCACCGGTAACTCGAGCCTTCCGCAACAGCAACAGATGGAAGCAACGGCCAACCAAGCTCACTCCCACCAACAAGGCTGGGTGGGGAAAAACTACGAGCAAGATCAAATAGAAATGCTGTTCGACAACTATCTGCAAGCTAAAGTAGCGCTTGATGATATCTTGAGGCACTACCGATGGAGGGTCATCAAAACAGGAGAACTCCGAAAAGATATCGAAACGTTCGCAGACGAAGCAAAGAGAGGACGGTACAATCCTTACTTTCCTGATAGCGCAACACAACTCCGGGAGTTTTTCACCGCTGATAAGAAGCGAACTCTGGCTGAGCGGGCCAGAACTATAGAAAACTCTTTGACAGCGAAATATCCCCTGTTTTTGTGGACAGTTTGGTACTCGAACCCAACAGACAACGAGACTTTCATTGATAACCGAATTGTAATGAACGAGAAGACGTCGCAGAGGGCTCACATAGAGCGGTGGATCGGAAAGTGTCTCAAAGAAGAAAAACTTAAATTTCCTGTCATACTCAACGATGGAACCGAAGCTGGTCTGGTTTTTAGTCGCACCGAAACGGAAGGGTTGTTCATTCTCTGGCAGGAGAACGTTGAAAAGGACGACAGAAAATATGCTGACAAGGATGCATGTGAGACAATCAAGACTCTTTGTGGTGGATTAGAGGAGTATCGAAAAGAGTGCGGAACGGCTGGCGTCAAAGACTGGCCTGCCCACATGACAAAAGTTTTAGAAGAGCTCAACCCTGGATGCCATCTGGCGGCTGCCGTTACCACTGACAGCGAGGGAGGTAGCGCATCTACCCCTTTCACCAAACTGAGAAAGAACTATGTCAATGAGTACCATCACAAAACGCCAGGTGGACAACTGAAACGGATGGAATGGGCATGGCCACTATTCCGTAAACCCGCTGTCTTAAATACGATCATCACAAGAGGTAAGCGCGCCTGAAGTTTGTTCCTGTTGTTGTAATGTTGAAGCCGGCTCTACAGAACGCTCTTGCCTACAAAACTAACACATTCCAGTCATATGTTTCTCCACTTTGATTAGCAAAGAGACAAGAGCGTTGCCACCTAATACCTGAGGAAGAATGTCTTTTTCTGCCTGGAGTACTGTTGAACTGAGTGCAAGAAGGAGCCACTGATAAGTACAAGCACTTTATCCATGCCTTAGCCGGGAGAAAACTGTTAACGAGACCGAGCAATCAGTTTTACGATTGAGCTCACCACCGTATGCTTCATTAGTCATTCTTTCAGGGATGCAGTGTTAGCGAAATCGATACCGGCCTGACGACCCTGGCCGACTTATCAGCCACACGTATCCGGCTAGTCGACTTGAAATAGGTACTGCGACTCAGAGTGTGAACATCATAGTTCTTTTTCAAACATCTGACCCGCCTGACGCCTGTAGCGAGTATGGGCCCCGCACATACTGTATTCCTTCAAAAGTTCTGCGCATTCATATCACAGGCCTCTAGATTAGGCCGAGGGTGATCGCTCTGCTAGCATCTTCCGGGTTCATTTTAGTGGCCTGTCATGTGACTACGCCAACCTTTGGAGGGGATACACAACTACAGCGCAGCATTCGACGATTCGATCGATGTAGCAGTCTTTCGGCTCAGCATCAGCCAGTGTGTGGTGAGTGGCTTTAGTGCCGCTCGGTTCGAAAAACATTCTATTCATTCCGGTTTTGAGCTGCGTGAAACACTGTCGCTAAGATTTCGTTTGGTTGACAAAGAAGGGCAAGCCCGGACAATACTACACAACAGCGGAATTCAAATGCGTTTGACTACTCCATATCAATGGCTTTGAGGAAGAATGATCACTAGAGCCGAAGCTTTCGAGGCCGTATTTAATTGAGGTAAAAGTCTATACGGTATAAGAAAAACGTTAGGGAAAGGTGTAACTCGGGCACGAAGCATTTACGGAATAGAGGTTTTCGGTCCCGGGTTCTTTGGAGCCACGTTCAGGTGCAGTTGGAATTAGGCGCAGTTGGAATAGACGTATTCCACCTGTTACCAGGTTCCTTAGACTTGTCATCCCAGTTCATCTGGCCTAGTTTTCCATGAGCTGACTATGGTACCTTGAGTTAAGAGGCGACAAGCACACGCACTCTCTATCTGCGCACCAGCATTCGCGCGCTGGGATGAGGGTGTCAATGTTTTCGTGGCTGTGCCCCAATCAGATCTGACACCAAGTCTCCACTCTCTCTTCCGGTATTGCCGCATTACGCAGCACAAAGACTAGAGCTCAACCAATACTGATAGTACCATGTACGCGCTATGCAATGTCTGGTGCAAAACTGCTAAGTAGGTCTCACCGTGGGCAGTGAATAATGTTTGCCAGTCATTATGATAAGCGAATCAGTAAAATTTGCCTGTCCTCTACTTTACGCCAGCTTTTCGATTTCTTAAGTTTCAGATCCTGAATAACTACCGCAAATTTTTCGACTTTGCATGGCACAGTATACCGCTGAGTCCAATGATCTTAGATGCTATTTGTTTCATTTCGATCTGTCCTTGGCGCCTTGGTGTTAGGTGATCATCCTTGAATATGTGGTCCGAGGATCATCGTATGCTTTCCGGCAGATCCACCGAGGTCCTTGCCGTTCAACCCGTCTAGATCTCCCATTTTTGGTACTTATGATTAGGACTGCTAATCGTCATACTGTTAGCTGGGTGTAAACGTTACAGGAGTGTTTTGTTCGCTCAAGCAAGAGAAAGTGATTAAAGCAGAAGACCTCGAACTATCCTCTCGCCGTTTCACAAAACTTTTACGATCAATGAAACTGTTCTTTATGTTTCAGTCGATGTGGTTTGTTCCGCGGACCTGAGGGCAGAATTTCGGACCTTCAGCACAGATGACTGCGGTCGAACGTGGAGACAACACGGCGCGTGCAAGATTGATGTCAAGAGTTGGTCGGATGCAGAGGAGAAAACGAAGGAAAACACAGATCAAGTGGAATGGAATGCTATGCCATTCAGACAACCTCTGTGCCTTTTCCAGGATAGTGACGCATGGTACCCTGCTTCAGAGTCGCCAACAACCTTGGAGTTTCTTAAAGCTCACCTCGACCGAGACCATCCGCGCGATGACCCGAGAGCCTTTACCTGTTATCCACGAAATGCCGTACTGACATATTTGAACGAGAGTATATACGTTACAGGCGGTCTCGACTACACCGTAAGCAATGTTTTTCTGTCCGAAATGGCATATCTTTATCTGTGGTTTGCACCCACAGCTGGGACGCGCAAGTAAGATGCACTTCCGAATGCAAATGATGGACGGACGTCTACATAAACCAGTTCCTCGTGACAACATGCTGGAAGAGGTTTACGGCCACAGCAGCTGCGTCTTCGGCAACAATATCTATTTTTGTGGCGGATTTGGACGGAAGGGAAAACGAAAGACTGTACAAATTTATGCCACCAGGCTCACGGAAAAGGACAGTACAAGAGACTCTGTCTCTGGTACAGCTCTGACCGGCCACGATCAGTGGGTCCTGGGGAATCCAATGCTTCAAGCCAAAGCAAATTTGGGAACCGCAGTTTTGTTCAACTACTTGTACGCCATGGACTCTAGCAGCTGGTAAGCTAGCCGCGATGAGCAACTCACTTAATTCGTCAATCGCTTTGCGTGGAAAATCAGGGAATAAGAAAGTCTGTCATACCGTTGGGGCCGTGCTGCACGAAAAGATTCCCGATTGGGCTGTTTGATTTCCGTACGCATTCCTGACAACCGAAGACGCAAGTACTATTCACGGTTCGGTAACCGAATGAATGAAAGTTGAACCCATGGCGTCACTTAAAAGGGGGTTCAATCGAAGCCTTTGATTTGTGATATTTGATACATGGGTGGTATTTGAGTCTTCCTCAGTCATTCGGATGTCAGGACTGTCCTAAAGTAACGTTGCTAAACTTAATTTACTGCCTGACGAAACTCGTACCACATGCAAGTACAAGTAATACACCCTGGCAGGGATGGGTAAGGCACGCGAAGCGGACCGGGCCTCTGCTTTACTTATGCGATGACGTGCCGCACGAGTCTCACCAGGCAGTGCAGTAGTTGTGCTCTACGGCATACATTGCAAACCGCTTGAGCCCTGTGTGCGAAGAGGGCTGATACTTCCTGCTGTACTGTCAGAGGTGGGCCTAAAGGAACGCAAGTGTCTGAAAATATACCACGCTTCCGATGGCGAAGGTAACGAGTGTTTGTTAACTGAAGCCACCCCATCACAGTGCATAATTCCAACACGCAGCAGTGGGTTTGGCCAAACAAGTGTTTCCGATTCAAAAACGGCTGACCGGCCAGTTGGCAGCATGCTCAGTGATGCCGTGGCTTCACTTAACAAACAATCGTTATCTTCGCCATTGAAGGCGTGGTACATTTTTAGACACTTGCGTCACCTTAGGCGCATGCTTGTTTATTGTTCGGTTTCGCGTTTTCCCTTACTTCTGCCTGACAGCCTGAGCATCCTGCTTTCCAGCGGGTGCAAGATGTCCCTGGTTAGTCGAACCTACCCAATACCTTCGATACCCATCGAAAAGGCCTGTTCCAGGGTCACATTTTTCCCGTATTCTTTATGACTACCGAAAAAAAATTCAGTAGAGCAGAATTTTGACCATAACAAAGCTTTGAGTTATACCTGCGAGATGTTGCAATTGCTGCTTTTGCTGCGGAACATCGTCTCTGCACTGGGTTACTCGCCAAAACGTGCGCAGCTCGATCAGCTGATCGACGTCCTGTTTGGGCTTCAGTTTATCAAATAATCGGGAACGTGTTCGATCAGGTGATTGGTCTCGTACAGACAGTATGGTGAGCAGCTCCGTAAGCGCATTAACCGTCTAAAACTGGAACCGGTCGTAGGACCGCAGTATGGAACGATCAAGCATGCAGATCACCGTTTAACGAGGCACAGATCGCTTGAGACCCGACAGTCTGAACCGCAAAGTTGGAAAGGCTCGAACAAACTTTGGAATTCGGTCGGCATACTACAGCTGCGTTTGGACAACTGCTCCTTGTCGCTATACCAATCGTCGAACGGTCAGAGCCTGAACGTGTTTAGTGACCAAGAGAAAGGATTGCCGTCTCAATACAACGGGTTGTGACGAAAGCCAATATTTTATTTTCTGTGGAGAGCAGCCGTCCATACATGGCTCAAGCAAGCTCTACACGTAGAACAATTCACAATATGAGTTCACCCCCAGTAGTAAGTCCAGGGGATGAACCGGAACTCAGGCCCTGTAACAGAATACCAATAAAGGAGTACAAAATGAAAGGATTAAAATCAAGCGTCTTGCAGTCGCAGAGGACATGCGGCTGTACCAAAACCAAACTGAACCTATCAGAAATGATTTTATCGGGTCAACTGCCACCCGAATCAACTGGGGCACAGTTTTACAGAACAGACTTCGCGATATGTGAAAACTCGAACAATCTGATCGTTCATTCGAACCGTAACAGATTTACAAGGGCCACGCTTCGCTCGGCCTGGTGATCTTGATATCCGTGGGCAGGGACACGTTGAGGTCTGGACAACGGTGGGGCCAAATGACCCTGGGGCCAAAATAATTACAGTTCCGGCC